>SNQJ01S0036571.1:44274-55187 GCA_010110895.2 Picea sitchensis
TATGCTCCTAGGAAACCCATGTAGTCTCACAACTTCCCTGAAAAACAAATTGGCTATGTGTGTAGCATCACTTTTTTTCTAACATGGCATGAAATGTGCCATCTTGGAAAATTTGTCTACCACAAAAAATATAAAGTCGCTTCCCTTCTGGGTTCTAGGTAATCCCAATACAAAATCCATACTAATTGCATCCCAAGGCCTTTCTAGAATAGGAAATGGATGATACAAACCAGTGTTCTACTGTCTCCCTTTCGCATACTGACAAATTTTGCATTTGTTCACAAGTTTCTTCACGTCTGTCCTCATACCTGGCCAATAGTATGAACTGTTTATCTGTGTGAATGTTTTGTCATGGCCGAAATGTCTGGCTAGACCTCCACTCTGATTTTCCTTCAACAGATGATCTCTCATCGAGCATCTTGGTATGAACAATTGGCTTCCTTTGAACAATAATCCATCCTAGATTAAATATTTTGTCCATGGGATTCTATCCCCAACAAAGGATTCTCACATGCCTTATAAGCCTCCTTAAAATATGGATCTTCTTGGTACATCTCCTTAAGGTGTCCAAACCCTAAGGTTTTCACTTGGAATTAATGTACAATCAAACTCCTCCTCCTCAAAGAATCTGCAACTTTGTTATCACTTCCATAAATATGTTTAGTGACAAAAGTAAAATTTTGCATGAATTCTACCCACTTAGCATGCCTATGATTCAACTTTTCTTTCCTAGTAATAAATTGTAAAGCTTGATTATCACTATACAAGAGAAACTCCTTTGGAATTAGATAGTGCCTCCACTTCTTCAAAGCTTGAATCACTGCATAAAACTCTTTGTCATATGTGGAATACATTTTCTTGGTGTCATTCAATCTCTCTCTATAATAAACAACTGACTTATTATCTTGACTCAAGACTCCTCCAATAGCTACTCCACTTGCATCGCATCTTACCTGAAATGTTTTCCCAAAATATGGTAAGATCAGAATTGGTTGTTCTATGATCTTCTCCTTCAACACTTTGAATATTTTCTCATCCTCCTTTGTCCAATTAAAATACTTGTGTTTATTCTTCACAATATCCAATATGGGTGTACATATACCACTGGAATTTCTGATAA
This sequence comes from Picea sitchensis, assembly GCA_010110895.2. Taxonomy (NCBI): domain Eukaryota; kingdom Viridiplantae; phylum Streptophyta; class Pinopsida; order Pinales; family Pinaceae; genus Picea; species Picea sitchensis. The sequence goes on from SNQJ01S0036571.1 coordinate 45,395, forward strand.
ATTTCCTATAAAAACTTGCTAACCCATGAAACATTCTCACTTCAAATATGCTTCTAGGAGATGGCCATTCTTTGATTTCTCTCACCTTCTCTAGATCCATCTTCAATTAATTTGAAGAGATCATAAAACCCAAGTATATGATTTTTTTCCTCATGAAAGAGATTTTGTTAAAATTTATCAGCAACTTTTCTCACTGCAGCAACTGAAGATTAGTATATCAACCAAATATACAATCACAAATTTACCTATGAATTCTTTCAATACTTCATTCATCAACCTCATAAATTTTCTTGGGGCATTTGTCAATCCAAATGGCATTTCTAGCCATTCAAACAAACCTTCATTTGTCTTGAATATTGTCTTCCATTCATCTCCCTCTCTCATTCTTATCCGATGATATCCACTCTTCAAGTCTATTTTTGAAAAATAGATTGCCCCACTTAAGAAATCCATAAATTCATCCATTCTTGACAAAGTGAATCTATACCTTATGGTGATTGTTGGGCACCAAATCGGGCTATCTTTCTGCTACATTTCCATTACCTTTTTTACCTTTTTACACTTATTTACCTATGTTTACTATGCTAAATCTGTGAGGTAATTACCCCTACCTTTTCTATTGGAATATTTTATTAATGAAGTAAAAGTCACGGAGTTTTACCTATTCGCAGCACTAAAATGAACATTTGACCACAACTTCTGGAGAACAGGACCATGGCTTCATCCTGTAGCATATCCGCCCTTCAAAGCAACAACCAAACCATAAAGAGGCCGCGCAACTGGAGTCGCAGATCCCTGAACCATCTTGGGCATTTCGTTGATCCTGTCCATATGGTACTGGTGTCGTTCCAACTAATGCATATTTTTGGGGATATGGTTACCATGTTTTTGGGGAAGAGGTTGTTCTCCCTTTCAATGTATAAAAGACAGTTTATTCATGTAACTGGGTATGTCCCCATTGAGATTGTAATAACCTTTTTCAGATTTATAAAGCACTACCTATATTGTTGTCTTCATTTTTGCTGTAACGAGTGCAACCCTGATTAGAGAGCTGGGCCCGCTCTTCCGATCAGGTGCTGCGTCTTCCTGTGTGTGTTATTTATTAGTTTTACGTTTGATATTACAATGTGTTATTTAGCAGTTTATGCTTGTTGTTACAGTATGTTATTTAGTAGTTTATGCTTGCTGTTACAGTGTTATTTCTTAGTTTATGCTTGCTGTTACATCGTGTGATTCTTATGAGTACCTTTTGGAAGTTGTAGTTAATCCAATTGACAGTAATGTTTTGAATCTTAAATCGTGAACCCTTGGCCAGAACAAATTATACACTTGCCCCTGCATATACCTTGCGCATTGCCTTGAAAGGATACACACCCAGATTGATAAATTAATGTAGGAAAAGGGTGAATAAATCGTTCATACCTGTACCCCAACATTTTTGCGCCATTGTCGGGGAGGCTGACAAGGTCCAAGACAATGATCTGGACCAACCAGAGGATCAATCTCTCGTCCTGGGGAGAGAACGAGTTTCCTCACTCTGCTTCAGGTCCTAAGCGTAGGTGATCTTTCTGCTTGTTTTTATTTTTGATTTTTTTTGTTTTTGTCAATCTCTTGTCCTAGGGAGGGAGGAGTCTTTTGACGCCCTACTCCAGATCTTGAGTTAAGATTTATGTCTTTCAAACCCTTGTGTTTTTATTGAAACCCTAGCTTTTAGCCTCGGGAGGGAGGAGTCTTTTGACGCCCTGATTCAAGTTTGAAAAGTATCAGGTCTTTTCTGTGGTGTGTTTTGTTCTTGTCTAGGGGAGTGAAGAGTCCTTTGATGCCCTACTTTGGGCCCTGAACCTTAGATTCTTGTTTTTTTTTTTCAGTTTCCTTTCTTTTTCATAAGATATTTTGTCTTGGGGAAGGAATGGTCCTTTGACACCTTACTTCAAGACCAAGGAATTGTAGGTTCATGCCAAGACCATCACTTGTATGAACAAAGAACTGAATAACAGGGGGCGGAGGGAAAGCCCCAAAAAAGGGAGGACTAGATTTGGGAAGAAAGACCTTCATCCAGTAGATTATAGAAAAGGATGAATCAAAAACATCATCTCGCGCAACCATGAGACCAAGGGCACGAAGAGTGAAGTCTTAGGGATAATTAGTAGATCAACCAGTGCTATCTATAACATTCTGGGGTTATACAACACAATAGGTACCTCCAACAGTTGAAGAAACATCTAGTGGCATACCTGCACAAGGAAATATTACGCTGGCAATAGAGGGGGAAGAGGTCGCAAGTAGAGCCTCGACAGAGTCAGACCACTCCAGCAAGAGAGAGAAGGTTGTAGTAGAAGGATCAAGTCATTAGAACGTAGAAGAAGGGATCGAAGGAGTATATGCATCACCAAGGGACCGGGGAAGTGCTGCTAAAGCAACTCGGATCAAAGGGGTAAGGAAGCCTTAGCCATCTCCTACAGAGTTTGGTGAAATACCCAACAATTATTGGAAGATATTTATGGCTCCCATAACCTCCACTATCGAGTTTCCAATTGGAAACCTAGGAGTTGGTGTGCCCACTAAGCCTATTCCATTAGTAGCCTTACCAAACTTTCATGGGCTTGTTTCAGAAGATCCCAACACATTTCTATTTGAATTCGACATAGTATGCCGAGGGTATGACTACATGATGGAAGCCCAAAAGTTAAAAATTTTTCCTTCTACATTAAAAGGGATGGCTCTGTGATGGTTGATGGGCCTTGGAGGAAGCACTATTTCCACATGGGATGATATGCGGAAAAATTTTCCGGAAAAATACCAGGATTACTGTAAATCCCAGAACATTAAGGAAGAACTTTTCAAGTTCGCACAAAAAGAAGATGAGAGTTTGGAAGATTGTGTGGAACGATTCAAGTATTACACAAGTCAGGTCACTCTGACTTAGATAAGGAAATTCTAAAAATTATCCTCCTCCAATATTTCCATGAGGATTCAATGGAACTATTGAACATTGTGGGAAAAGGAGACATCTATAAGGAAAGCTTCGAAGGTATCTGCGAGTTATGCATTCAGTGCTCAAGAGGAATTGCAAGAAATAGACAAGGAATTCGCTCAGTAAAAGGGTTTGATGGAGGTGTTACGAAAGAAGAAATCATAAACCTGCTAGACAATCTGAGGACAGATATCCTCAGTACCCTATTAGCACAGATGGATACACTGCAAGTAAAGCATAAGCAACTGGAATTGGATAGGACTATGGCAATATTTTGTCCGACGTGTAGAAAGAAGCATCCAGAGAGGGAATGTCCACTAAACTCCATAGAGGAATGTGCAATCTGCGAGATAAATCATGCAACAATCTCATGCCCCTCCCTGCCAGGCCTGAAAGTAGTATTTCAAGGAACGGGGAAAGACATGGAGCAACTGTACCTCATGGGGTCTAGAAAGCCATGGAAACCTCGACCACAAATGGGAAATCAAAGTATGTACTCAGGTCCATCGCAATATTTCAATAATTCTAATATGAATCCTTAGTCCATGACCTATCCTTCCATGTGGCCACAATACCAGTTTCCACCGTGGCAGTAGTGGAACCCTCAAGCCAGTTCAAGCTCCCCATGGGCTCCAACTTGGCGAGGATCCCCTCCTCGGAAGTTTCCTCAATCGATGCCACAGTAGCAACTTTGACTGCCCTCTAATGTGCCTCCGGGTAACCAACCTGCCCGTCCTCAGCTCCCAATCCAACCTGATCCAAATCCTAATAGCAAGGGAGTTCATCAAACTGACATTCTTAACCTACCTTCATATAGCATTTCCACTGTAGATTTGTATGAAATGAATCTACGATCAGGGCAGACAGTTGATACTCAACCTCCTCCAGTTACCATTGAACGACTCGACAATGAAGGTAAGGAATCAGAACCAATTAGTAAATAGCCAAAAAAAACTGATAGAAATCAGGCATCTCCTGTAAAACAACATCAATCTGAACCACCTTACCCAGAGAAACTAACTTTGAGTAAATCAAGCCCTCAAGATGAATTTGATTTATTAGGAGAACTGCATAATTTATTTGTTAAAAATCCCTTGTTACAAGCTATGAAGGATGTGCCAATATATGTAAAGACTCCTAGGGAATACTGTTCAAATAAATCTACAAAGAAATCCAAAGGTCCCCTTACCATTCATGTTATGGGAAAATTATCAGATTTCATGATAGGAAAGTCAATGCCTAAAAAGTATGGAGATCCGGGGGACCCAATTCTGACAGTACAAATTAATGGGGTACAAATTCCGAATGTGTTGGTAGACCTGGGTGCTGCCATCAACGTCATCACCACTGAAACCATGCATGCATTAGGTCTTCGTAAATTGAAACATACACCTACAGTATTGGAATTGGTAGACTGATCCACAGTCAAACCTGTAGGAAAATTAGAATATGTAACAATTTCAGTAGATTCATGGCACTATCCCATAGATTTCCTAGTCTTACAGACACAATCTTTGGTGGGCGGCCATCCTTTGATATTGGGTAGACCATGGCTGGCTACTGCATATGCTTACATTGGGTGTTGATCAGGGCACATGGTTATTTCCAATGGGCACAACAGTAATAACTTAGTGTTATACCCACCTGCAAAACCAAACCCATCCATAAAACCAGCAGGAAGCAAGAAAATTTTACCTAGGAAAGAGTCTGAAACAGAAAATGAGGAATTGAGGCCAGTTCTCACTATTAGACAAGCCCTTCAATTGAAAATAGAATTGGAAGATGATGTAATCACCTCTTTTATGGATGATCCTTTCTCCATTTATGAAACAAATCAACAATTCCTAGAATCTATCCTAAGTTGTGAGACTCAGGAAACAATTGAAATAGTAGAAGGATCAGAGCAGCTACCTGTTGATGCACCCAGTGAAAGTGTCCTAGTAGAACTAGAACCAGGAAAAACCCTGAATATTAATCCAACCCTGTCAGAACCCCTGAAGAAGCAACTTGTGGATGTCCTTTGGAAACACAAAGAGGCCTTCCCTGGGATTATACAGATATGAAGGGGATCCCTGCTAATTCATGCACCCATCATATATACATTAAGGAGGATTGTCGTCCTGTGAGACAACCTCAGAGAAGGATGAAACCCGTATTGAAAAATGTTGTGAAAGAAGAACTTTAGAAATTACTAGACGTAGGTTTTATTTACCCTATCTCAGATAGCCAACGGGTCTCCCCATTAGTAATGGTCCCTAAGAAAAATGGTAAATGGCGAATATGTGTGGATTATCGAGAATTAAATAAGGCAATGCAGAAAGATCATTTTCTTTTGCCATTTATTGATGAAGTTCTGGACACATTGGCTGGAATTATTTTTTTTTCCTTTCTAGATGGGTTTAGTGGGTATAACCAGATCCAGATAGCTCCTAAAGATCAGGATAAAACCACTTTCACATGCCCCTAGAGAACATTCGCATACCGGGTCCTTCCTTTTGGCCTGTGTAATGCTCTCGCAACGTTCTAGAGGGCAATTTTGGGAATATTCTTTGATTTGATGGATGAAAGTGTTGAAATCTACATGGATAACTTTACTCCATATGGGGATTCATTTCTTGAAGGTCTGAAAAATTTAGAAAAAGTTCTCAAAAGGTGTATACAAGCGCGTGTCTTGTTGAGTACGGAAAAATGTCATATGATGATGGAAGAAGGAATTTTTTTGGGACATTTGCTCTCAGCTGAAGGAATCCAGATGGACCCAACAAAGACAAAGGTAATTCAACATTTCTTGACACCCAAAACACCCACGCAAGTACGCAGTTGTATTGGTTGTGCTGGCTTTTTATAGAAAATTTTGCTAAAGTAGCACATCCACTTTTTCAATTGCTAACCAAAGATTCAGATTTTGTGTGGACAGAGGATTGTGATGCAGCCTTTAAGAGAATTAAGGAATTGGTCTGTAGTGCTCCAATCCTTAGAGGGCCAGACTAGGCATTACCTTTCCATATTCATACAGATGCTTCCCAAACAATGGTTGGTGCAATATTAGGACAACAAGAGGAAAAAATACCATACACAGTTTACTATGTTAGTAAGAATTTGGCTCCTGCTGAATTAAACTACACAGTGAGTGAGAAAGAATTCCTTCTTGTCATTTACACCATCAAAAAATTCTGGCACTACTTTAACGAGTATCCTACCTTTGTGCATACTAATTATGCAGCTATCAGGTATTTAATGAATAAACCTGTTACCCCTGTTCGTATCACAAGATGGCTATTGCTACTACAGAAATTTGATATCACAATAGTAGATAAACTAGGGAAGGACAATGTGGTTGTAGATTTCTTATCTAGGATAGAACATGAGGGTAAGGATACACCAATTGAAGATAATTTCCCAGATGAACATCTTTTTTCAGTATCTGCTAACACTCCATGGTATGCAGATATTGCTAATTATCTTGCTTCAGGGAAGGTGCCTCAACCTCTGTCATATAAAGAGAAAAGGAAGATTATTCACCAGAGTACCCGATATTCATGGATGGCAGCTATCACACCTTTGGACATAGTCTCGAGCATCACGAAAGATGGAGGGCCAGTAATATCCCATTTGCATCACTTTGTGACCTNCTCAACCTCTGTCATATAAAGAGAAAAGGAAGATTATTCACCAGAGTACCCGATATTCATGGATGGCAGGATATCTCTTTCATACAGGGGCTGACCAACAGATTCGACGTTGTGTGGCAGAAGATAATATCTATGAGATACTGAAGGCTGCACATGATGGACCTTGTGGAGGACATTTTGCAGATAAAAGAATAGGTCACAAAGTGATGCAAATGGGATATTACTGGCCCTCCATCTTTCGTGATGCTCGAGACTATGTCCAAAGGTGTGATAGCTGCCAATGGATGGGACAACCTGGGAAAGTAGATGAAATGCCTCTACAGCCCCAGATAGTCCTTGAACCATTTGAGAAATGAGCCATTGATTTTGTTGGACCCTTCAACCCACCTTCTCATCAGAAATCTTACATCCTGGTTTGCACTGATTATGTAACTAAATGGGTGGAAGCTAGAGCGGTCACAAGAGAAACAAAACAAGTAGTGGAAGACTTTCTTTTTGAAGAAATTTTTGCCCGATACGGTACTCCAAGGGAAATTGTGTCGGATGGAGGATCACAGTTCACATCTCACATGATAGGAAAGATGATGCAGAAATATGGATTCAAACATAGAGCGACAACCCCCTATCACCCCCAGGCGAACGAGCAAGTAGAAAGCACAAACAAGGTATTAGAAAATATCTTGACAAAGACAGTAGCAAGTCATCGTCGGGACTAGGCACACAAACTTCCAGAAGATTTATGGGTGTACAGAACAACATGGCAAAACACAACTGGGTTTTCACCATTTGAATTAGTTTATGGGAAAGTCCCCTTGTTTCCAGTGGAATTTGATATCAGTACACTTAGGACAACTCTAGAAGTAGGCTTAGACCCATCAAAAGCATAGAAACACCGACTAGAATAGTTGAATGAGTTAGACGAGATTCAGTTAGTAGTTGTCCAGAAGACCACTATTGTTCAACAACAGAGAATGAAGTGGCATGATAAATTTATCAAAAGTAATGTGTTTCATGTGGAAGATTGGGCATTACTTTACGATTCCTGATTTAAGGATTTCAAAGGCAAGCTTTACACTCCCTAAATGGGGCCATACCAAGTGGATGCAGTGTTCAACAATGGAATGGTTAGATTAATTACAATAGATGAGAATCATACCTCGTTCTTAGTAAACAGACACCGTCTAAAACTATACCACCATCCAGCCTCTAGAAACGCCTTTGTCAAACACCTCTCTGACTCATCTAATTTAATGATTGTTGGAATGAAGGACACTCTCACTCTGCCTTACAAAAAAAAAAAAAAAATATTTCTTACTTGTTTGTATTATTGCAAGGATAACAAACGAATATGATCAGGAGAAATGTAACACTCGGCGTTGTTACTCGACCAGTGCTACTATAAATATGTTGTTGTTACTCCACTGGTGTGCATTGATTACTTCATGAAGTGTTGTTACTTCGCAACTGTCATTACTCCGTCGACGCTATTACTCCGCAACTGTCGTTACTCCGCTGGTTCCGTTACTCCGCAACTACCGTTACTCTGTCGGTGTTGTTACTCTGCAACTACCGCTACTCCTTCGTTGTCGTTATTCTGTCGTTGTTGCTACTCATTGTTGTCGTTACTCCTTGCTGTCATTACACCCTGTTGTTGTTACTTCATCAGACCTTTTGCTGCTACTCCACCATAAGGTAGGTCCCCAGGTACGTCTCCGCTGACTTTTATGGATTTAATTAAAATATTCCAAAAAGACATCAAAACGTGCCATGGACAATCGTAATTAAGTTGGGGGGGGGGGGAACTGTCATAACAAATGACGACATACCAAGAAAAACATTTATGACACACAATCCTCATCAAACAAAATCTAATGATTTCAATATTCTGTAATCATAACTTGATATGTGAAATGCATACTCGTATGCGTAGAGTCATAATCGGTCACCTCCCCAACACGCTGCATTAAATTTCTGACAGTACCACCACAATCTGTCATCATTTCCAAACATACCAGTGTTGTTTCATCCGCCATCCCCAAAAGCGATATGACTTTATTTCAGTTGCCAACGGTTTGGAGCCCTGTCATTTTCCCCTACCAGCTAACTACATTCGTCATGATGACTCCACCTCTATAGCAATGGGTGGACGATCTGTGCAGCATGAACATGAAGATACAACGAGAGTTCGGAACAATCAGGAGGTATGACAGGTCTTTGAGAATGCGGGCTGGAATGCTTACTTTGACAGATTGAAAGGGTCGAAGGAAGAAATCGCGACAGAATTCACACTCAACTTGAGAGAAGGAAGCTCTTACGTCCGCGGAATTGAAATTCTTGTGACAGAGGAAGCCATCGCAGAAGTCGATGGACTCCCTTAAAATGGACAATGATGGTTTTCAAGAAGGTCTATCCTTCCAGAGTTTCCCGAAGCCTTTTTACAGGCAGGAGAAAGAATTGTGCAGAAGGGTCGAGGATATGACCAAAATTCGCTGTCGTATCCATGGAAGGAGGTAGCATAATTCGTCATGAGATATATGACTTGCGAAGGAAGATACTCCACCATATTCAAATACCATCTTCGAATACTAACTCACCTGCGATTTCCCCAGGTAGAGGCTTTCTCACTGAATGTGCCTTATTTCTTATTGAGAAGCCTTCACCTAATGGCACATTCAGCTCAGGAGTCGCGACAAGTATTGGCAACCATCACCCACCATGGGTTGGTTCAGCTATTAGTTGTTGGTTTTGGAGCCTGATTATCTTCCTGATTCAGAGGTCCTTGCTTTCAGCCGTGTTTATACCCCATGAAGTATTTACACCCCATAAGTATATACACTCTTCCACGCGGGGAAGTGCAGAGGGGGGGTACCCCCTCTGCGGGGTCTGGGGGGTCCATCCCCCCGGCTGGGTGGAAGCGAGCCCCCGAAGCAAAAATTGCCTTGTAAAAGTATATTGTAATTTGATTGTAAATCTGGACCGTTCATTATAAGGTCGCAGATCTAACGGTAGAGATTATGTTAGGGTTTTTTTCCCTAGAAGGCAACCCTCTTTTATGAGGGAAATGTATTGCGGCTATGGATTGATGGTGAATATTGTATTCTGAGTGAGGAGACCGTGAGAGAAATAAGAGGAAGTTACAACAGGTTTTGCTATAGGTTGTATCCCTTCATTTGCTGGATAATAATAA
>SNQJ01S0036571.1:69983-93353 GCA_010110895.2 Picea sitchensis
CATATATAGTGCGTGGCTACCTTTGAAACAAAAGACTTCCCTGGGTTGATAATTTATGTTTCACTTGGTTGTTTAAAATTAATTAAGCAATTATAGTGACCAACACTTAGTCCTATTACAATAAATATGATTTATTATCAGATAAGATCTCACACTCTACATATGTAACACCTTACAGTCATGTAAGAATTTACAACATCCTTCCATTCTCACATGGTGACCCGATTTTACAAACAAAGTATTTAAAAACGATATTTCCAAAATATCTCAACAACTCGCTCTGCTTCTGTTAAATGCCGATTTGAAATTTTTGTACGTTGAGGTGTCTAATTCTGCCTTCTCTCTCGACCTCTTTGACTTTGATGGCGATGCTCCTGCATCAGTCCAACACAACTTTTGGGGTACTTTTCTACACTCATTCAACACAATTTTCACCCCTTATTGTTACACTACCAAATCAACTTTTGGGTTACTTTGATGCACTATGTTGATAATTAAAAAAACATTATATTTCTGACTTTTCTTGGTTCAGTTAGTACTCCTATAAGGTCCATTTGGGATTATAGGTTGTTGGTGTTGTACATTAATGTATTTTTTGGGAAATATTGTAGGTAGAGAAAATACCCCCTAGGGTTCCTAGTACGTTCCAATTTTAGGATTTCTCTTTATTGCATTACATATATCTATTTTAGCACAATAAGTTTGAAACCATATATTTCTTGAATAACCCTTAGACTTGCTTTAAATTACAAGAAAATTGGATGAATAAAAACCTCCCTTGTTGCATTAGTACTTTTCCTTGGATTTTGATTTTCTTTTGAGCCCTTGTCTTTTCTTTTTCTAGCTAGATAGATACCTCTTTTTCAACTTTCAACCCTTTCTTATTTGTTGTTATAATAGGTCTTTGATTTCATAATGAAAATTTAGTAAAGTTAAAGAAAATAAACTCCTTTGTTTCCTAGTATTTGACTTGTTCATCTTACGTTTCAATTTGCAATTGCATGCTCATTTATTCATAGTCCATAGATATGTTGAAGTAGGATTTTGTGCTTGCTAATATGAATTGATATATTCTTATTTCTCTTTATAAAGATCTATGAGTTAAAGAAAGAGTTCCTTTTACTTTAGTACTTGTCTTAATTTTGAATTAGCATTTCAATTCCAAATCTCATTAATTGCAAGTTCTATTTTTTAAATAATTTCCTTTTGAATTTGTTACATCACAAGTACACACACTTCACTTCTTAATCATATGATTGGTTCATGACCTAAGATAAACCTAAAATCAACCACTTAAGTTAACACATTAAATCCCTACTTGGGGCCAAAAGGATTTGGTAGTTAAGTTAGGGTTGTGGGGATACGAATCCAAATAATTCACCATAACCATTCACATATGAAACATAGTGGTTAACTAATTAGGGAAATTGAAATCCATCAGATACGATCAACACCCATTTAGCAACAAACACACTCTTTAGAGTGGATAATGTCAAGGTTGCGACTATAAGTTTGATTGAGATTCTTAGATCTTTCAATACCAAATATCCCATGACTGTTTGAATTTATATTGAAGGAAAGATAACATGTTGCATATATTCATGGAGATTTATCTTAGTGACCATTCTAGTAGCTTCCTTCCTAGGTGGATCTTGTGGGAGGGAGGGAAAACAAGATAGATTTCTATAAGCTATTGGGATTTCATCACCCCTTTATCTCTTATTTATAGCTATCTCATTTATACCTTCACTCATCATCATGGTTTTTTTCATCAGCTATCATAGTATATATCTAGAAGGTCCTCTTTCTACTCTTCATCCTCTTTCTTTGGTGATCCCTTGAATCATTTTGAAGAAACAATTTGGAAGGGCCATAGTCTAGGCTTGTTCAAGCACTTTTAGTTTATCTATTGACTAGAGTCTTTTTCTTTGTTAGGAAAACCATATTATGATTGAAACACACTTGAAACCAATTTTTGTAGCACATGCACATGTAGTATTATTGTTTGATCGCTTATTAATTGATTGTTTTATTTTGTGACTCTAGTCCTTTAATAGATTAATTGTCTTTTTTGAGAGATATTTACACTTAGGAACCATTGTGACCCAAAGGAGAATATATTGTAGACTCTAAGGCCTACCTCCATTGATAATTTTTATTCATGTCTCATCTCGAGCTAAATGCGTTATATTGGATAATCCTATTCCATCTACGTGATCATTATTTTCTAATTAAAAACGTTCACCCTATTTACATTCTAAATATTATCCCCCTCTGAGTCCATCTAGTTCAAGTGTTCATATAGTTAGTTTCCCTCCAAATAGTTTACCTTCATTTACCCTAGATATGACCCTAATTCCCACCATGGAGGGAACTAATCCCAAACCTAATCAATCTTAAACACAAACTCAATATGATTTACATTATATGGAAAGGTAGAATATCCCACATTTGACCAAACTTATCAATTTTCATATTCAACATATTTCTTCTTTGATATCCATGTCGATCAAGTTACCCTTGGATATCCCTAATTTTAAGGGCCATGCTAGAGAGGACTCATCCAATAATATCATGTCAATCCACCTTTGGTGTTCATATAATAGCATCGCATATGGATCAATTAGATTATGGTTGTTTCAATGAACCCTCACAGATGTGGCCACCAAATGATACATTGATTAATTTTCCAATTCCCATAGAACCTTTGAGTCCACATCTAAAGTGTTCTTGACATTTTTTCAAGTCCCAATTTTCCATGTTGTAGGGATTCATAAATTATAAGTGACCCTATAGGGATAAATGACCCTCCACCAGCTATTGATGGGCCTTTGAAAATTCCTTGATCTACTACAAATCTTCTTTCCAAGGTGCCAAAGGTTCATTTACATTGAAATGCCCATAACCTTCACGCATGAGCTACCCATAACTATAGTTTAGTTGATGAGATAGATTAGTTTCCTATGGCTATTTCATCTTCAAAAGTATTCAAACTTGATCTACACAATGAAAATATTTTTGATTTGCATTCAACATAGTCAATCCTTCGATTTATAGAATTATTATTTTTATATTGAAAAATTTGAGCCTCATCTCCCCCCTTATGTTTCCTTTCAACTTTCAGTCATGATCACGAACATTTTCATTCATTTATGTATTATTGATGAAGGCACATACACATACATTATGTTCCATCATGAGCTTGTTCCATATAAAACTATCCTTCATGCATACGGTGGAAATCCCTCCCAACTAGAAAGGTTGTATTAGAATGATCCCATCTAGTCAGTTGGAAAAAAAATCCTTATTAAAGTTAATGATGTAGATGACCCATTATACTACAATATCTTCTTAGGATGTAGTTATATGTATGTGATTAAGGTGGTTTCCTCCTTGGTTTTCTATACCATGATATTCTTCCATAAAGGGAAGGTCATTACCATTGATCAAATTACATACTACAATCCCAAAGCTCAACTCAATCCTCACAATGCTTTTCCTTCTATGGATGGGAATCAAAGCATATCTTCATTCTCTAATGTTAGTCTTAGAATATTTAATGAATATGCATTTCTTGGAATGTATTATTATTCTCCACTAGGAATCACCTCCCTTGGTCCATATAATGTTTGTACAGTGATAACATCTCAAAAATTGGTTTCCTCAAAACCTTCTTCATATAAGGATTCTTCCCCATACTCCATTTTTGAGCCTACTTCTCCAGTCTCTTCAACACCACCATTTGGAGAGGATACCACTGATAGGACTCCCTTTTCCCAGGTAACATTATTATTCCCCCCTCCAGGAATTGAAGCACCCTTGTGATGGATACATTAATCTTACCTAATATTACCCACAAGGGCTTCAACTTGTTGACCAATATCTTATCATGTTCATTCATAAAAGGGATTTTAAAATTAGGAAAAATATAGTTAATATATTGTATATATTTGGGGGGGGGGTGTTGGATGTGGAGTACAAAGGGGTTTATAGGTATTTGGGGGTATAAAAAGGGGTATTTGATAAAAATGTGAGATATCTAATAATAATATGGGTTTTTATATTAGAAATTTGTATTGGGAAGTGGGTTCAACTAAAGTATTTTGGGAGGTATTTATCAATATATATTGAAATTACAAGTACTCTTTAATATCCAATGAACACATTTGCTATGTCACACGTTCACTAAGTGAAGACCCTGTGATATTACCTTGGGAGTCCCAATGTGATACCTAGATCCTCCAATCTCATGCACACCATCAACTCCAACTCATCATTTGAATTTAACACCTATTCAGCCTAAAGGCACTACCCTTATGTCTTCCACAAAATCTACACAAGCATAAATAATCCCTACCAAACCTAGGAAAGGAGTTGTTGCCACATAAAAATATAAGAAAGAATGAGGCACTACCAACTCTACAAAATTTATGGACATTGAAACGATTGTACCTAGAGCTACCCGCCCCCCCTCCCCATGTTCTTTGTGTAACCTCATCGACCACAAAATAAATAACTATCCATTTCTCCTAGAGTTAAAGGACCTTTTAAATTCATATGATTTAAAACCAAACCCATACACTCCAATTTTGGAAATCTCTCTTCCTAAATCATCTACTAAACATATTAAGTTCTTGTGCATCAATAATTTATGTTCTTTGTGCAATACATATGGTCATTATTTTTATCATTTTCCCAAGATACCCCAATTTTGAGATGCCCTCAAAATCATTCGTCATCTTGATTCCTCTATAGAGGATAAGCCAATCCCAATAGTAGACAATGTTTCCCTTTAACATCAACTTTTTTTTCAAAAAGAGGGAAAATGAAATTTGAAATCATACCTCCTCATTAAAGACATGATGAGAATACCATACACATTTTTTTATTTTTCAACCTCCATGAGACCACTATCTCCTAAAAATCCTTCCTTTTCATCAGATATGCATTGAGGCACCTATTCTATGCCCATCATCCCTTTGGCCTCATCATTGTTTGAACTACCATCCACTTGTTTTGTGCCTTCATCTAAATGATTTACTTCTTCATTTTATTATGGTGTTGATATGGGGGGATATTTCCTACCTATATATACCTAATAATTCCTTCCATTGTCATCTAAAGGGGGAGTCTCATATTCGAGGAATTGTGGCCCATATGGCCAAGTCCCAAGTCCTATAAAAGGGTATTTTAGATTTTTCTACTTTGATACTTCATGTAGACACCTATTTTCCCTTGAAGAATTAAGGTATGTGATGTTCCAATTTTAATTTTTAAGCATTGGTTTTCTTTTCATAGGAACCTTTACATGTTCGTATTAGTTGGCATGTATGCAAGAATTCACCATGGAATCCTTCATTTATCGATGCTATGTGGTCCTCTTCAAGTAATCATTTTTATTCATCATTTAGTTTAGCATATCTCCCTTTAGTGTGTTTCATTGGGAACTAATTCCCTTTAAAATCACCTATAAGATCACCCTCATTCGAGTCGATTGTTTAACCCATCTATCTCTTGCATTTTCCATTTACCCAATGATATATATTACCTTACATGGGTGCCCCAGTTTAGTAACCCTTGTTGCATTTTAGCACCCATTACATTGCATCATCCTTGGGATGGAAATTCCATATAGTCTACATACTATAGTTAAGTCCCATGCATCTTTAGTCATAATGTGGACATACTTACCCCCCATACTCCTACACTATCGATTGGTATCTCATTTCTTGGATTATCACATATCATAAGTGTTATGGAGAAATCCCTCTGATAGGTGAGAACTCCCTTGGATATGCTCATGATTTGAGATAGTCTATAGGATAGACAATAGTATAATTTTCCTCTAGATCCATTATATCTGATCCTAAATCATGCAATAAGAAGGAAGAGAATGGTTCATACCTGGTGTTGGAACATAAAATAAATTCTAAAATAAAATTTTAGAATAAGAGTTTTGAATTTTACTTGCTTGAGGCTTTAGTTTGATTTTCTTTTAGATCAGAGTATTTTGTGGAGGCCTTAACATCCTTCTCTTAATGTTTCTTGAAAATAAATGATTCTCATATAAATTTTTTGGAATATTGCATAGATTTGTTTTTGGTTTCTTGTTTTGAGAAATTTTTGGTTTTTATAATTTACCATTTTTAATAATCCCATTATCTTCATCTCCTCGAGATATTTCCTGGAATATAAAATCTTCCTCATTTCGACTCCCAGATCAAAAGTTATGGCCTTTTGAAATTTTGCGTTTTTCCACTGTTTTGATGACATGACAGTGCTAACTTGACAAAAATTTCTAAGGGATACTTCCACATCACTACCACATCAATATTAGTTGTGACATGTGTCCACACATTGCATATTCTTGTATTTAATTATTATTATATTGTATTTTATTTTTATATATTGTTTTGATTATTTTTACATTTTTATTTTATTATATTATATATTTTTACATTATTTTATGGTGTTCGGGTGGTCAAATTCCATATTAGTTTTTCCCTCGAAGCCCTAAAGTGACGTATTCTACCTACATCACTTTTTCACTCATCGACCTACATCACTCACCTAAGACTCGACCCCACCTTACCCTAAGTCCCGAAATCCCTCACCCACTCCTCCTAAACCTAGCGCTTACCCCAGTCACCTAGACCCATCCCCACGTACCTCCATTCAACCTTATCTTATTTTGACTTTTGAATATTATAATTTAATATCCTAAATCTAATAAAAAATTAACATTAAAGTTGTATATAAACATTAAAGTTTTATTTTATCCCATGCATGTGGGATTTATAATTTTTTATTTTTTTTAAACTTACCCAAAATACACCAACTATTCAACAATTTGCACATTACGAGTTACAGGACCTTGACTTCGGGAGGTCATATCTCGAGATCTGGGGCACACAATCAGGTTTGTGAGTACTCATTGGAAATATTAAACAAAGGAGAACAACTTGGAACAATTTATTTTCAGAAAATTTCAAACTAAACATTCCAAAAATTCAGTAAAAAATAGACTACAAAATTAAAACAAATTGAGTTTTCTGTGTGTGATTTTAAGGAAAATTTAATAACTAAATGTTTTATATATTTAGATCTTATTCCAAATTGTCCATATGTAAACCATATAACAATTGGAAAATAATTTGGTATCTTATTTGGGGATGTATCTTTGTTTTTAATTTTATTTTCTCCACACAAATGGTTTCAATATTTTTTAGATTTGCTTTTTTTTTGGATTTTAATTATGTTTTTAATGGTAATAGGTGGATTTTTTTTGTAGATATTTGAGAGGATAATTGTCAATTAGAGTTCTGAGATGGATTAATGAGAATAATAAATCAATCAAAGGTGTTGAGAGCTTCAAATTAATCTCAACAATTATTCTATTTTGAAGACTAGTTCTAGATTTGAGAGCAACATTCCAGGAAACCATTATGGCAACCATTTCAGATTGCAAGGCATCAATTACTCAACTTTCAAAGGACAAAGGAAGCATATGAAGACTGGGCTAGGGGTTGGATAACTTAGGAATACTTTTAGGAAACAAGGTTGCATTCTCTGTAAACCCTGTGTGGTTGTTGTAAATATTCTCAAACAATAAGCTTCAATTTATTGGATTCATTGCCCATTCTTCAGTAGAGCCTTGTCTCTTCTTCTATTTTCTTTATTTTACTTATTATTATACCATCATTGTTCATGACTATTTTCAAGTAAGATCATTATTAGGTTTATCGAAATAACAATTTGGTATAACCTCCACTGTTGGAATTATAAAATAATCATTTGAGACAAAGAATTTCCTTTGTCTTACTGTGAGTAAGACATGACCTTTGTTTTTAACATGTTTTACTTATTTATAACCCTGATATATTGTCTTATATGCATTCACTGTCATTTTGTTCGATTCATCATTAGAAATTCCCAGTAAATGGTCTTTTCTTCATCTCAGATTTATAGAGATTGCTTTTTCCCTCTGTAAGTTTGATATTTATTTGTTTCTCTTCTCTTCTTCTATCTTTCATGAGAAATGTTTTGTGCTCTGTTTGATGAGACTCCATGCCCAATAGATTTAGGTCACTAATCTAAGAGTTTTGCAACGTTTTATATAGTTTGTTGTCTCTTATCCCAAGCCCTGTTTATCCTTTGTTTGGTTTCATTATCTTAAATCCGACCACTATGTTTTTTATGTTCAAGTGTTTCTTGGTAAGATTGAGCAGCCCATATTTTATAATCTTAAGAGGGAGCCCCCTTTGGCTAGAAGGGCCATCTTGCCAATCAGAAGTTGGTTCAAAATGTGATAAGCATTTTTCTTTTACAGCCAAGAGAAATCTCTAGTAACAACACCCGGTACCTCGTGGTTGTCCCTATGTATTCTTGGATGATGTAGCTCTAGAAATATTGTTCCAACTCCTTCCACCTATTTCCTACAAACAAGAGAACACAAAATACCAAACTATAATCCTTCTGTCACTAGGAATGTAAAATATTTACTAAATCTAAACCGATCTACTCAAGGAAGACCAAATCTACCATTTCTCATCATACATGACTGAATACAACAATAATGGAAGGGTAAAACCAAACAAATCTATATTAAATGTGGATAAGTAGTACATCAATTATGTTTTTCCTTGAGTCTTGATTGCAGCGTCTCATAGATCCTTTCTCCATATCCTCCTTATCCCTCACACAAGAAAGACCAACTTGATATGAAGACTAAATATATAAGATCTTGTCTGATATCCTGCAACATAAGTTTACTTCTACAAATCTACCTCCCTTGGCTATTTTGGCAGCACAAGGGTGTCTCGAATTATTCCTCCCTTCTTCCCTTGGAATGATTTCCTTATATAAATTTATGGAGGAGGATAGGAAATGTATCTATACCTTTAAAAATTAGTGAAATTTCAGTCTAATATGGGTTCCTAAGATAATCATGTGAGGTATACAACTCACCCAACAATAATATGCTCGAAACTCACCAAATCTAGAAGGTTGCATGGGTAGTCTGTTGAAACTCAAAGCAATACTGAGAGGGGGGGTGAATCAATATTGTATCAATTTTTTACTAATTTATTTCCTTTCAATCATTAAAGTTATTTAGAAGTTCTTAATTAATCACCAATACATGCAGAAATCAAAACATCATAGAAAACAAAGTACACCATGATTTTATGTGGAAAACCAATGCGGGAGAAAACAACATAACATATTTATTTATGTTCTTTTGCAAGAACCAACTTACAATTTATAATGATTTTTCTTAATAGGAACTCACTTGATGTAGATCATGGGAACACCAATCCTCTCAGGAACCAACCTGTTGTAGATAACGAGGACACCAATCCTCTCAGGAACCAACCTATTGTAGATAATGAGGACACCAATCCTCTCAGGCACCAACCTATCATTGATAGTGAGGACACCAATCCTCAGTGAGCTTCAACTCACCCTAGCACCACCCTGCCAACGTGAATTTTGTTAAAAACAATTCTTACAGAACTGGACCTTTTCAAGACTTTTCTCTATAATTAAGAACAACTGATAAATCTCTAGTTTAGTTATTTTGAATAGTTACATGACATGTTTTCCTCTTATTATCAACACACCAATCAGGGATGATTTTAAGGATGGAAATTTATTTTAAAATGTAGAAACCTTGGTGAATCTTACTAATCCTTCATATGCCAACTATACAATGTTTGGCGATATTTTTGTAAAAATATTCAAATTTCTAAGGATTTTATATAGTTTATATAAAAGTTTGGCGATTTTTAAAGTAAAATAATTTTATCCTTTAGACTTCGAGCGAATCATTTTTAGAATAGTGAAACGTTTTTTGGGAGAAAGCATGGAAAATTAGCCCACGAGCGAAATTTAGCCCCTAAAATCATCCCTGACACCAATCGAACATAGCACATTCTTATTTATAATGTTTGTTCCTGAGTTTCCCTTCCAGGAAGTGGACGTGTAATAGTTACATTGTGGACATATTTTGACCAGATCAAAGTCCTATCAGTTGCACTTTTGTATAAATAAAGTATGTGGATGCATGACATCTACATTGTCGACAAATCTTGGCCAGATCAAAGTCCTGTCAATTACACTTATGTCTAAATAAAGTATGTGGACGCATGGCAATTACATTATGGACAAATCTTGACTAGACCAAATTCCTGTTAGTTACACTTGTGTCTAAATAAAGTATATTTATTTTTTTAGCTATGACTCGTCATTATTTGACTAAATCAAACAAAACAAATCTTCCAATGAATAATCTCCATCTCATATCCTTAACATTGATGCAAAAATTTACATTCTAGATTGCTTAATGCGAAAATAAAATGGGAGTGAAAGACTCAAGGCACAAGTATTTATCTTGTCGCATTTTACTTGTCGAACGCTCACTCAGTTTCCCATCAAAATGTTAGTGTCTGCTGGTGACTCACTTTATTTTCTTCTAAACTTCCACTCATCATGTCGCATTCCAATTTGTCACTTTTCATATGGAATTCATCTCGTCACAGTCCACTACACCATTCATCAAAATGGATTAAGGTGCCCTGTAGGTTTTCATCTGTGCAACTTCCACATATGTCATCGCAATCCACTCTGTAGTGCTTCCACATATTTCTTCATATTTCTCTCCGTCGCATTGGCTTCGTCTCGATCCAAGGGTCATTCAACTCTGTTTTCTTCGATTTCACTTCATACATTCCTATGGTCATCTATGTGCCTTCCAGTCTTCTTCTAAATTTCTATTTACCTTTCACGCACTTCCACTTCATGTGCACCATATTGTTTGTGTTCCATGTACATTACTTATTTGACATAAATTACAACATATGTGCAAAAAAATCCCCCTTTGTCATTGATGCTAACCAAAAAAGCCTTCTTCTGTGTTCTGAAAGGTGACTACCAAAACAATGGCCTTTATGCTAAGCTATTCCCTTTCGATGTGCACAACTGCAGGCTTTTCCCCTTTCAATGTGCACAACTGCAAGCTAATCCCCCTTTCAATGTGCTCAACTTCAATATACTCCCCCTTTCAATGTGCACAACTTCCATATCAATGGCCTTTATGGTATTATCCCCCTTTGATAGCAATGACAAATAATGAATTGGGATATTCTCTCGTCCAGGCCTATTTACACGCACATAGCCATCCTTAAACAAAATACCATCGAGATCCATAACAAACTTCGACTGTGCACATTTCAAAGTAGTTAAGTATGTTTTTTATTGAATAAGGGAAGGCAATATCACTCCCAACTTCTTTCTGAGATACTCAAAGGGTTCTCTAGGTTATGGCTTGGTAAAAATAAATGAAATCTTCTCTTTGGAAGGAACATACTTTAATTTGACCACCTGATCTTGAACCTATTCTCTGATAAAATGATATATAATTGGTATATTCTTAGTCTTATAGTGTTGAATAAGATCTTTAGAGAGATTAATAGCACTTGTATTGTCACACATGATGGAGATAGGTTTATCAAAAGGAACTTGGATATCCTTGAGATTGTTTTAAATCCAAAACACTTGAGTACAACAAGATGTTGTTTCTATATATTCATCTTCATCTGTAGAGAGAGGTATGGAGTTTTGTTTCTTGCTGAGCCACGACACTAAATAATTTCCAGGGAAAAATGTGTCTCCACTAGTGTTTTTTCTATCATCAATGCTTCCCGCCCAGTCTGCATCTGTATAAGATCTAAGGATGAGTTTTCTTTCTTTTGGATACCACAATACATAATCAACAATGCCTTGCAAATATCTAAATATTATTTTTACCACAAGAACATGAGTTTCCCTAGGATTGGATTGAAACCTTCCTACCGGACATACTTCTTATATGATGTCATGCCTTGAAGCTATGAGATAGAGTAAACAACCTATCATAGACCTATATATGGTTTGATATAATTCTGGAGCATCGTCATCCTTGCTGAGTTTTCAACTGGTATTCATGGGAGTGCTTACTGGTGCACAGTTCTCCTTGCCAAACTTGTTCAATATTTCCTTGAGATATTTACTTTGAGAAATGGAAATTCCTTTTTTTATTGATGGATCTGTAAGCCAAGAAAGAAAGTGAGTTCTATTAACATGGACATCTCAAACTCTTGTTGCATTTTAGCTGGAAACTTCTTACATATTGTTCAATGTTACTACCAAAAATAATATCATAAACATATACTACAATAATTAATAGGTCACCTTCAACCTTGATGTATAAGTTGCTATTACTTGTTCCCTTTTTAAAAACTTACTAGTGTGGATACTAGTCAAGTATGTAATACCAAGTTCTTGGAGCTTGTTTTATCCCACACATGGTTTTATTTAATCGATAGACATGATCCTCTTTGTCATTCAGCTAAAAACCCTTTGGTTTCTCCACATAAACTTATTCCTCTAGGTCACCATTCAAAAAGGTTGTTTTGACACCCATATGATAAACTCTCAATTTTTTGTAGCATGCAAAAGCCAAAAACATCCCGATAGCTTCAATTCTTGCAACGAGGGAAAATATTTCTTCAAAGTCCACTCCTTCTACTTGATCATACCATTTGCATACCAGTCTGGCCTTGTTTTTGACTATCTGTCCATCTTCATTCGACTTGTTTTCATATACCCATTTGGTTCCAATTACATTCTTGTTTTTGGGTCTTTGAACAAGATCCCACGTTTGCTTTTTTTTATATTTGATCTAGTTCTTCATTCACGGCTTTAACCCAGTGATCACCTTGACTTGATTGTACAAAGTTTTGGGATTCACTCATGGATAACAGTGCAAAATTTGCAGAGCTAGATAAATTTATAATTTTTCTTCTAGTTTGTACACATGCTTCTCTGTTTCCAAGAACTTGACTTTCTGGATGATGTTTTTGAACATAACTTGATGGGTTATTTGGTTATTATGTCTCCATTCTCTCTTCTTCCTCGGAATCCTCTTGTTCCTGATACTTGTGCATTCCATCTCCTTGTGTTTCATTTCTAATTGGTTCATCATATGAATTATCATGGTGTTGGTGTCTCTATGGATGAAGTGGTCTCTCATCTACCTTACATCTATACTTTCAACTATTTTGTGGAGTCTTTTGTTGTAACACTTGTATCCTTTACTTATGGAGGAGTATCCTAACAAAACACCTTCACCAACTCTAGAATCAAACTTACCTAAGTTGTCTTCGCTTTTTTTAATATAACATTTTCTTCCAGAAACTTTGAAGCGTTTTATTGATGTTGGTCTGCCATGCCATAGCTTGTAAGGCATTTTATCACTTTTTACTCTTATGTGTGCATTATTGAGAATGCTATCAACAGTTTGAACAGAGTCTCCCCAAAATGTTTTAGGTACTTTTGATTCATCAAGCATGGACCTAGCCATTTCTTGAACTGTTATGTTCATCCTTTCTACTACTCCATTCTATTGAGGGGTTCTGGCAATAACAAACTGTCTCTTGATCCCATTATTTTCACAATAGCTGTTGAATTCATCATATGTGAATTCTCCTCCTCTTTATGATCTTAGGAACTTTATTTTTAAATCCATTTCATTTTCTACCAGTGCTTTGAATATTTTGAATTTTTCAAAAGCCTCAAATTTATGCTTCAACAATCCAACCTAAGTCATTCTCGTATAGTCATCAATCAACAAATTGAAATATCATTCACCTTGAGGTGATTGCATACTAGTAGCGCCACAAAGATATTTATGAATAAGGTCAAGAGGTTGAGTGGTGTTGTATTCTCTTTCCTTGAATTGAACTCTTGTCTACTTTCCAAACTGACATGATTTACAAACAATATTCTTAGGTTTGGAAATTTTTGGCATATCTCTCACAACATATTTTCTTCCTATATACAAGATAATTAAAACCAACATGGCCTAGTATTTTGTGCCAAATCCATCTCTCATCAGTTTAACCAATGCAAAATTTTTCTTTTCCTTCTTCTAGAACATACACATTTCCTAAAGTTCTGACTGCCTTGAAAACAATCTTTCTTGTATTTGCATACATCACTTTACAACCTTTTGAATTAAAGAGAACACCGTGTCCTTCATCACACACTTGACTTACACTCAACAAGTTATGTTTTACACCATCAACATGCAACACATGTTGTTCTTTGGTCTTTCCCTTCTTATCTTCATCTAGAACAACAATTCATTTTCCTCTAATTCTAGCTGGAGCATTTTTTCCAAAAGTAACATTACCACCTTTTTCTTCAGATAGGAATTCAAACTTACTCTTGTCTTCTGTCATATGCTTGGAGTAGCCATTGTCAATATACCATTGATTTTCTTGATTTTTTTCATATAGAACCAGTCCACAAATTTATTTGTTTTTATTTTTCTTCCTCCAAACCATGGTAAAATCTTCTTGCCTATCTTGCTTATAGATATGAAACATCTTACTTTTTCATTCACTTTCCTTGTGTCAAAAAATATTGCATATGTGGAATTCAAGGTCATTTATTAGAGGGGGGAATGAATTTGGATACACAACCATTTGAGGTTTATTGAATCGCATTCCTACATTTATATTATTTCTAAAAGTCTTGCAACTCATAGCCTTATGTCCAAAGTTTCCACAAGAGAAACAATATCCATAGAAAAAATTTGGATGCCTTGGAATGAAAAAATTACTTGTAGGAATCGTTCCTTATCTTCCATCTTGATAAGATTCTGGTGCATGTTGCTCCCTTGCTTCATATTTGTTTGCATAGTTGGGTTGATCTAGTTATGACTGCTTCTTCTTATCGTATTTTGATTTGTTAGGCTGACTGTTGTTTCCCTTGAGAGCATTTTCATAGCTTGTAGGCTTCTCCCTAATTGACATGTTGGTGTTTGATTCACCTTTGACAATTTTTAGTATTTCCTTATATCCTAGCCCTCTCTTTTCATCTGGTGATCTCTGATTACTGAGAATGTTATATATAGTTTGATATTCTTTTACGAATTTCATTTGAGTCTTGGATTTCTCTAGATCCTTTCTTAAGGAAACTATTTATTCTTCTAGTTTGTCAAATATGTTCTCTTTTTGTTTTATTTGATTCATCAATATTTATTCCCTTCTTTTGGCCTCTTCTACCTGGATTTTTAAGATTATTATATATTCACTGATCTCATTGTATTTTTCTTTATAAAACTATAAATTTTCTTTTCTTAGTCTATTATTTTTCTTGAGTTGGGAGATTTCCTCCAGAGCGCTAATGATTTCTCCTTCCATGTCTACTATAGCTTCGCATTCTTCTATGTCTTTTTTTTCTTGATCATATTCATGTTGCTCCAAATCCATGAGACATTTTTCATCTTGAATTATATCTTGCTAATATTCTTCTTATTCAGTATCTGAAATGTTGCTGCTATCCTCTTTTGAATAAGAATTGTTCCTTTTAAAACAATTTTTCTTTTTAAACTCGGTTTATCCTTGTCTTTTTTTCTTTTTTCTTTTACATTTGTGTTATTTTCTTTGAGAGGACATCTAGATGAAAAATGACTAACTTTACCACAATGAAAGAATTTGAATGGTAACATACCTTTATATTTTCCGGAGCCCCTCTTCAATTTGCTTACAAAGTTATCTTCTTCTTCATCTGGGAAGTGTTCTAATTAATCGTGATATTCAGATGTTGACTGATGCCTTGAAGACTGCATCCTTTAGATCTGGTTGTTCTTTCCTAGTCCTCATCTCATAAATGGTTAGAATTCCATGCAACTTTTCGATAGTCAGTTTATATAGCTCATGCATTTATTCTATAACAGAAACCTTTGCATAAATTCTTGAGGGAAGAGATCTCAGTACCATATGAACTACTATATCTTCAATATTCTCACCTAGCCCTTTCGTAGTGTCATTTACTCTAAGAAAGAAACCTAAAATATTTTCATCTTCACTCTTTCTTAGGCTTTCAAGTGACATTATGTAAGCTTGAAGTTTGGCCAACTTTACTTTCACATCTTCTTCATAAATTTTTACCTTTTTGTCCCATATTTCCTTTGCGGATTCCAACTGTATTACTTTGACAAATTATTTTTCAACAAGTCCTCCTTGTACAAAATTAATAGATCTTGCATTACTGTAGTAGTTTTTCTTACTAACTTCATTAGTGGGAAGAGTATTTGGGATTTTATAACCATCTACCACAATCTACAAGACTTCCATACCAAGAGACATCAAGTAGGTATTCATTCTGATTTTCCAAAATGCAAAGTTTGTTCCATTGAACATAGGAGGTCTGGTTGAAGAAGAAAAGGAATATTGACATGACATACTTTATGTGTGATCTTCCTTCTATTTTTTAGGATATTACTAAACATACTTGTGCTTTGATACCAATTTTTGAAACTCAAAGCAATACTAGGAGGGGGGGTGAATCAATATTGTATCAATTTTTTACTAATTTATTTCCTTTCAATGATTAAAGTTATTTAGAAGTGCTTATTTAATCACCAATACATCCGGAAATAAAAACAACACATAAAACATAGTACACTAGGATTTTTATGTGGAAACCCATTGCGGGAGAAAACCACATAACATCTTTCTTTATGTTCTTCTACAAGCACCAACTTACAATTTACAATTTTTATGCTTGACAAGATCCCACCCATAGTAGATAATGAGGAAATTGATCCTCTCAAGAACTAATCTATCACAGATAATGAGGAAACCTATCCTATTAGGCACGAACCTGTCGTAGATAGTGAGGAAACCAATCTTCAGTGGTCTTAAACTCACCCTAGAACCACCCTACCACCCCAAATTCAGTTAAAAAAAAAACTTACAGAACTGGACCTTTTCAAAAATTTTCTCTATAATTAAGAACAACTGATAAATATCTAGTTCATCTCTTTTGAATAGTTACATGACATTTTTCCCTCTCATTATTAGCACACCAATTGAACAGAGCACATCCTTATTTATAATGTGTTTTCCTGAGTTCCCCTTCCTGTAAGTGGACACGTAATAATTACATTGTGGACATATTTTTACCAGATCAAAGTCCTATCAGTTACACTCCTGTCTAAATAAAGTATGTGGAATCATGGAAATTACATTGTGGACAAATATTGACCATATTAAATTCCTTTCAGTTACACTTTTGTTTAAATAAAGTATGTTGACACATGACAGTTACATTGTGGACAAGTCTTACCAGATCAAAGTCATGTCAGTTACACTTCTATCTAAATAAAGTATATTTATTTGTTTAGTTATGACTGGATATTCTTTCACTGAATCAAACAGACCAACTCTTCCACTGAATAAGCTCCATCTCATCTCCTCAACATTGACGCAACAATTTACATTTTGGATTGCTTAATGTGTAGATAAAATGGGAGTGCGAGACTCAAGTCACAAGTATTTATCTTGTTGAATTTTCCCTATAGAACGCTCACCCAGTTTACCATCAAACTGTTAGCGTCCCCTGGTGAATATATATCTTGTCTTCCAACCTTCCACTCATTCCATCACATTCCACTTCGTCGCTTGTCATATGAACTTCATCTCGTCACACTCCAATGTGCCATTCATTGCACTGGCTTAAGGCACCCTACAGATTGTCATCTGAGAATCTTCCACATATGTCATCACATTCCACTACGTTTCAGAAATTCCACATATTCCATCGTAGTCCACTCCATCACATTGGATTCGTATTGATCCAAGGTTCATTCAACTTTGTGTTCTTTGATTTCACTTCATACATTCCTGTGGTCGTCTCTGTGCCTTCTAGTCTCTTTCTTCATTTCTATTTACCTTTCACATACTTCCACTACTTGTGCACAATATTGCATGTGCACCATGAACATTACTTATTTGACATTAATGACAAAATATGTGAAACATATTCGTGAGCTACTTGTGGTGTAGCTAGCAACTAGTTGCATCCTTCCAATACTGTATCATACGATAGATTTCACCCTTCTAGGAATGGAAGGTGTTAGCTATTGGAACATCAAGCATTGATGGTTCATCACACATATTCTGGGTTCAGTTGGTGTAGTATTCGACGTGCTTTTCGGTCGGACAATCAACCAACAATCGAAGATAGTTGGGTGGTGGATTGACTAGCCTTGTAATTGACTACAAGTTGGATGGATAGTTGGTTAGGTCGAGTCTCATCGATCTGACTTGACAGAGTATATTTTGTGGAATCAAGTCTAACCATTGACATTTGTATGTGTACAAGATCTTTCGGATTGTGTGGGAGTCAGTTAGATTTGAGTCTATAAAAGAAGACCCCTTGGGTCATTATGATATGTCAAATGTGGATTATTTTTTATATTTCTCCATAGTTCATGCAAATCAATATGTGCAATATGTACTATGATGTTCTGATCATAGTAATTTTTGCTGAAGTGTTGTAACGATGTCTTTAGATACCACCTTTGTTCTTCGAAATTGTGTGTCCCTCTTCAATTGTCTGTAATACTGTGTTCGCTGTTTCATATTGTGTTCCATTTCATTTCCCAACATGAACTCCCTACAAAAATAAAAAAATCAAGGTAGAAGGGTATGTTGTAGCATGAAAGAACTAGTATGTCCTCCATGTGTCTCTAGGGTGGCATTGAACTATAGCTATACAAATAATCTCTCTCCTTAATCTATATTGTGAAAATTATTCATTTTTATACCACAATTAATCACCTATCAAGGATATTACCACAAATCTTTCCATTAGACGAATCTATCATTGAGGCAATGAATGGAGTTGAAAGGCCCTGGGAGGATATGCATCACATATCATATTTCCTCCCTGAGATCAGTTGAATGGAAAAGGGAGAATTTAAGTTAGTTGTGGGTAGGAGTGTCGATCAGACAATCAACCCCTTGGCCAAACAAGGTGTCTATGCTAATGGGAACATGGAAAATATATCGTAAACTATCCTGATTAACATTTCTAAGAACCCTGACATCATTGAAAACATCTTTATTGGAGTAGAGTGCTCTCAAGATGAGATTTGTCAGTATACGATGATTTTTAAATAGTTTTTTGATGTATTTTATTGTTTGTACGAGGATATTCCTGACATAGATTGTCAGATAGTCCAAAACAATATTCAAACATATGAAAATGTAAAACCAATTCAACAAAATTTGAGACTTGTAAATCCTAGGAAGGAAACAACGATCAAAGTCGAGTGTTATTATTGAAATTTCGTCCGCAGCACTACACGCAAATGGTTACAAAAATACAACAATGCCAAACAACTATTAATTCACCTACAACAAAAAAATGCATTTCCAAGAGGCAAAAACTATACAATTGGGCAAAAGTTGACATGCGCTAACTCACTAAAGTAAGCGCGCACACAGTGCGCGGGCCAAAGAAGCCCATAGAGCGCACAATGCACCATATGCACGACTGTGTACGAGAAAATCCGCGCACTCCTATGAACGATGCATTTATGGTTCTTGTCGTCCCCTCAACCACTTATGGACCAGATCACAACTTGATTTGACCTGTTGGAGAAATTTCTATTTTCGTCACACTAGTTCAGTGGGAGTTAAATGACTAGTTCTATTTTAGACTTTATATTTTTACCATCACTATTATGCATGCATGCATTCCTAAGGAAAGCTAATTGCTTGATTTCTTTTCTTAATTATGTAATGTTTTTCCCTATATATGAGTGGATTCCACTCATTCATTGTATCATATTGATCATGATCTATGTATCAATCATAAGCTCATTGGAGTAGTGTGAATACATTTTCTCATTTTTCCATATTGAATCTCTCTTTCTTTTCTTGATAAGTTTTGTTTGTGCATGCTTTGGCTAGATATCCTGTGCAGGTTTCCATGAAACTGACATGGTATCAGAGCTATGTTGCTTGGATCAAGCCAGACAAGCCAAAGAACAAGGAAAATTAGGGTTTCAGAGAGCTGAATCCATGGTCGTACCTTTCAACATTTATTCCTCCCAAAATATTATGTCTTGGAGGAAACGACCCTCATAGAAAGTAAATCGACCCATTTTGGAAGTGGGTTTTCAACCGTTTGGCGAGATTCTTCATCGTTTGCTCAAAATGTAGGTCGCAAGATCATCTCCTGAAACTGATACGAATTTTCACTTAAAGTGCCCATTCTGTCGTGATTTCTTAATTTTTCACTTGTAGATTGAGAGTAAATTTTTAGGGGGTTTTATAAAAAATGGGAGAGATGGACAGGACAACTTTTATACAATCAAACTTGGTGGTAATCCTCACACCATACAATTATTTTGATTGGAATCCCAAGGAAAAATTCCAACTCAGAGGGAAATGATTGTATAATGTGACAATGGCGACAGAAACAAAACCTACATTAGCGATTGAGAAGATGAGATGGGTGAACCGTAAGGATGAGGCCACATGACTACTTCTTGAGTTAATATCCATTGATTTATGGTTTCATGTTGATGCATGCAAGTCTCCAAAAGAGATATGGACCACCTTGGAAGGACTCTTTGTAAAGAAGGATGAGATGCGAGGTCATATGGTTGAGGTAGAGTTGAATACCTTAGACCCTAAAAGTTTTGATAATATACAATATTTTTTCACTAAATTTAAATCTTTGCTATTAAGCTTGGGTGAATGGGGAATTGATAAGTATACACAAGAGAAACAACTTATTCTAACAATCTTGGCCAATCTAGGACCAAAATATGTTGTATATGTCTCCAATTTCCATTCTAACAGATGTCTTTTTGGAACAAATTGGAAAATGCCTACATTGGCTTAGTTCATTGAGTATCTTACACAAGAGCATACAAAACTCATACAAATGGGCCTCATGAAATATCCCAAAGCACATGCACTCACCATGCATGATGGAAAAGGGTCATCCAAACAGAATGGGAAGGAGGGATATTCCAAACCCTTCAACGATTCTTCAGGTTCTAGAGACTCTTCAGATTCCAAGAAGAAGAAGGAGGGAAAATAATGCACTTACTGTAATAAACTGAATCATGAAGAATCCATATGCATGAAGAAACATATCGATCTTATGACATAGACACTTCAACAGAACAACCTTGGAGGCTTCATTCCTGAAGTGGCCAAGAAGAAGAAGGAAGAAGACCATGTGCCTAAGAAAGGTAATCATCATGCTCTGGTTGCAACTAATTCCTCATCTGATTCATGGATTATAGATTCTGGTTCATCCCATCATATGACAACAAAAGAGGAAGTTTTCTCTTCTTTGAGTCCATGTTCAAGACCCCCTATTCTCATGGGGGATGACACTCCAATAGTAGTAGCAGGAGAAGGGAGAGTGGAACTCCACAATGGCAGTTTTGAGAATGTTTTACATGTTCCAAAGCTTTCCATGAATCTACTCTCAGTTTATTAGATCACTTAGAAAGGTAAAAAGGTCGAATTTACATCAGATTTAGTTTCAATAATTGACATGCATGAAAATTCCATCATTGCAATTGGTGAGGTGGATCACAATTCAAGGTTGTATAAATTCACTAATTTTTTTGACGATGACTCCTCTATTCTACTTAAACATAAGGAGAGTACTTTACATGCACCTCCAGTGCAACATGCATATACTTTTTTTCTTCCATTAGTTTCAGACATCAGAGATGATTCCATACACTCTGATTATGTACATGGAAATAAGTAGGTAGTACAACCAGATAAGAAGCCAATTCCTAAGCTTCAATAGATGCAAAATAAGGCACAAACCACACTTCAAGCAGCAAGTAACCTTTCAGGGAGTCCATTGGATTCGAGGATGACTCGATCTCAGCATGAGGATCCTTCTCATGTACTTTCAGCTTCAGAACCTGCGATGCCCATGCATTTCTATATGGTTCAATCTATTGATCCACAGACCTACAATAGGGTTGTTGGAAATGCATTATGGTAAGAAGCCATGCAAAAGGAGTATGACTCACTCCTAAAGAATCAGACTTCGCATCTGGTTCCACTTCCACCATAAAGGAATATTTCCAGGTGCGTATGAGTCCACAGGATCAAGAGGTACAAGGCCCGACAGGTTGCTAAAGGACTTCATCAGATCCATACATATTTCTATATCTTCACGAATACGTTCAATGACCAAAATTTTCAGACTTTGCGGGATCGCTTTGAAGTGAAGAACACAGTTGCCTAGAAGTTGTCATTTTCTTCTTTTGATACATTATCTTTTGAGGGGGGTTTTGTTCCCACGTGGTTTTCCCTCTTTGCTCACTTTTATTCAATGTTCATTAGTTTCATTGTAGATGAGTACCTAAAATGTTCTAGTAGCCCGTACTCATTTTTTAACTCCATAGTGATGTTCAGTGGGGGTGTTGGAGAAATTTCTATTTTCGACACACTAGTTCAGTGGGAGTTAACTGACTAGTTCTATTTTATAATTTCTATTTTTACCATCACTATTATGCATGCATGCATTCCTAAGGAAATATAACTTCTTGATTTATTTTCTTAATTATGGAATGTTTTTCCCTATATAAGAGTGGATTCCACTCATTCATTGTAACATATTGATCATGATCTATGTATCAATCATCAACTCATTCGAGTAGTGTGAATATATTTTCTCATTCTTCCATATTGAATCTCTCTTCCTTTTCTTGATAAGATTTGTTTGTGTATGCTTTAGCTAGATATCCTATGCAGGTTTCCATGAAACACTGACATGACTCTTAGATCTGAGATGAACCCGAATGGGGGGCTGGTCAAGGACCAAAGGTTTCCCTAAATTTCCCCTTGGTCACGCTAAGAACTAGTTGAATATTGGCTTGAAGACATGCTATAAATGGAGGCCATGGGTGCACTAATAAATTAAGATTTTCATAGTATCGTTATGCTGCCTCAATCCTCCCTTGAGAGTCCTCTTTTCTCCTTGGAGCATTTTAGCAACATTCCAATAGGCCATTCCACTCACCTCTTGAGGGAATAGGCATTGATTGCTTCATCATTTTATTTCTTTCATACCATTGTAAGAATATCTCTCCATTAGGGAACTAAAGATACCTCCCAAGGAGGAAGAGGGGACTCATAAGTCCTCCTTTATATATGGTCTTTTTCCAACTAATATAGTTATCCATTGGTGGCATAATCTTGGTCATTGGTTGATTATTTTTGGTTCAAAGTTTCTTATGCATTCTAGTTTTATTTCCTTTGTTGTTTTTAGTTTCTTTACTTGTTTATTTCATGTGCTTGGATTTTCTAACTCATGCACTAACCTTTGTCTTGTCTAGCAGGCCCAACTAGACATGAAAGTACCCTTGTTTTGCTCACCCAAGTGATGAAACATACAAAATAGATTGGCGACCATATTGGGGATAGGTATCAATTTCCACCCTATTTGGGCTTTGAGAGCACTTCTTTTTGACCCACTTGTCTTGCA
>SNQJ01S0036571.1:93526-109746 GCA_010110895.2 Picea sitchensis
ACGCATATCAGAATGTGTGTGGGTATTTCAGCCGCAGATGCACACTGAACTCACTGTGCGCCAAAAGGGATTATGTTCTCTATGCATTCTATGCACTGTGTGCCCAAAAGGATTCTATTCTCTGTGCATTCTATGCACTGTGCACTCACTGCACCTCTGTCTGAACTGTAATACGTGCACATTTCCAGATTTTCAAAATTGTAAGAGTTTTTGTGATGATTTGAAGGCCCCTAGCCTTCAAAATCTTGCTTTCATGCAATTTTTAAATGCACTCCACTTAGACTCCTTTCCCATATGAAAGGTTAGCTAAACATAGACACTTATGGGGTAAAAAGAACCATATTTTCTCCTCTTTTTCTTTGGTTAACACATGGATGACTTGTTTAGGTTGTAAAAGTTAAGTTGAGATTATTTTCTATGACATATAAAAACACTTGCATTGGGACCAGAAATCAACCTTGATCATTGAGTATGCTCTTATCTCGCACCATAGAGCAATCTTGAGAATAAGAAAGTTGATTAAGGGGACATTTCATCTCCCTTAACAAAATATTTAGGAGAGGACAAAACCCCCCTAGGGATCCTCTTAGTTTCTTTTTTCAAATCATCTTAAATTTGTAAGGGCCCATACATTCCCACATGTTGCAAACTTAGGATAGTTTCTTGAAATTTATTTTTAAGTTTACATCACTAGGAGAGTTTAAAGTTCAAGGTAACAGGTCCATACATTCCCACCTGCTTGAAATCTAGAATAGTTTTTCAATCTTTCTTAGGGTAAACAACATTAGGGAGTTTAAAGGATTGGTAAGAACCCATATGTTCAAATGCTAGTTCTTTAGGGAGTTTAAAATTCTGCAAGGTTGTACCAATGACACTTAGTATGGTAGGTAACAAAGATTTGTAAGGACCACAAGAAGTCCACATGTTTCAAATTCACACCTAACTTATTAAAATTTGGCACATTTTATCACTTTCTCACACACAAAGTCACTCCTCACTCACATAATTTCCAACTTGAATTGTGGAGGTTGAAGAAGATTTTCTCCAAAGGAATTTTGAAATGTCCCACTATTTCTTGAAGAAATTATCCACACTCACTTAATTCAAAATGATATTGGTTCACACCCCCAATATCTCATCCCACCACATCTAAAATTTTTCTAAAAAACTGACTAAGTTTTCCTCCACAGGAGGTGCCAAAATAATTTTTTTAGTCTAGGTAGGATCTTGGGGGTAGGCATCCAAATAACCCCCTGTTATCTGGTTCTCACATTTTCAAACATTAGAAGTTGACAAATAGGGAACTTTAAAATCCTCCAACTTAAGTGTTCCTACACCATAAGGCAGGGAAATACTCGTGAAGGGTTGAAGGTCGAGGTCCGGTTGTTCTATGCTTCCCACCTTGAGTCACCCAAATCTTGGAAAGGATCCAACCCGTGACCCATTTCTAAGGCTAAAAATCTAAATGCCACACTTTGAATGAGGTACCTAGTGACCAAATTTAGGACATCTACCCAGGTGTCAATTGTGGGTTGCAATTGTACCTTGATCAGATTTTGTGTGGCTATTGGGAAATATCTCCAGCTCTTTCAGTATATGCACGCTCTACCCCTCATTATAACTGATTATTTCATCCTTCACTAGTTACTCTTCTGGTGGCTTTAGACCCCACTGTTGAGTGCTCTTCGAAGGTCCAGTGCTATTTTGAGGAGAAGGACGATACATATTTTAGGACACAAGCATTTGTTTTCTTTTTTCTCCCACACAGACAAAATCTACCTACCCACATGTATGCTTATTTTCAGTTGATTTATGTATGATGCTAATTTGATTACATGCAATTGTGAGATATATTGTGAAGGTCCAAAATTATACAAGTCTCTTGTTCATTTATTTCTCTCATTACCATTTTCACACATTCACTTTGCTAGTCGGACATCATACGGGACCCACATAATCCCCATCATTCCAGATGCTTGCAGAATCTCCCTCCTGTTCTAGGAGGAGTTCCTAGTCTTGCCAACTTACTGGCTCAACCATATCACACCCTTGTGAGTGCCATTATTTTTGGATCAACTTTGCTTGGTTCCAATTTAATTGGGTCCAATTCCCAAGTCCATCCATCCACTAGCTCTCCTTCACAAGGAGGAGTGGGGGGAAATTCTTCTCAAAGGAGAAGTACTACCCCACCAAATCCCCTTCAAGGGTCAGGTCCACTACCGACTCACACCATGGATGGAACTAATCCTCCACTGCCACCCCCCATGTCATATTTCACATCTCTCAACATTCCCGATTTGAGTAAACTCACAAATGATCCTATATTACATGACCCCACCTAGCCCAATATGCCTACCAAACTACCTTCATATTTTCCCAAATTTGAAGGAAAATTGGGGGAATATCCCACCAAACATGTCATGAACTTCCACTTATGGTGCTCTTCAAACAACATCATGGATTACTCCATCCGCTTAAGCGTATTTCAATGAACACTCACTGGTCCATCATCCAAATGGTATGTGGATGAAAAATCAGGGTCCCACGTGACTTTTGAATCCTTGGCCTAATCATTCTGGACATTTTTCAACTACCAGTTCGTCATGACATTGGTCTAGAAATTCTCTCCGAGTGCAAAAAAACATCATCTACACATATTGCCGACCACATTCATGAATGGCGTCAACGACATAGTTTATGTAAAGTATAAACCTCCAAAGAACATCTCGATTGGTTTCTAAAATCACTCATCTCTATACTTTCCAAAGATGTGGCATCCACCTTCCCCCAATCCAAAGAGGAAGCCATCAACAAGGCTCAACAGTTCGACCTCATTTATGCTTAGTCGGGTTACTTATACACAATCATACCTGATGCACCAAGACCCGTACCATTTGTCCAGGAAAAACGTGAGATGTCTCATGCAGTGGATGGGTTGATTGGTACCACGACACACCACAACCCATACATCCAACCACAACCTATGTACGGTACACCCCAATATCCACCGATATGTGGAGGACCATCTTATTACCCTCCTTCCCCTTACCAATAACCATATCTTTTTGTTCCCCCTCCACCCATGAGTGGTCCCTCGCTGACACCCATCATGCACTCGACTTCTTAACCAAGTTTAGGTTCCCCCTCTACCTCAACATATAACCTAGGCACTAGTGGAAGCGCTTCGCCTTCCTATGCGCTCTACGGATCATTGCCATAATACAATCTGTATTTTCCATTTCCTGGTTCTCCACAGTCGATTGTTCCTCCACATGGACAACCACACATCGACGTTAACTTTGTTTATCCCTCTCCCATTCAACAATTTCATACTTTTGAACAATTGAATATGGAAAATCTGGCCCATTAGTTGAATAATGCCAAGAATAAAGGAAAAAATCGAAATAATAATAGCCCAGGACCAGGAGGAAATAACCCCCAATAAAACCAACCTGTTAGGGGAAACTTGAATTAGGGTAACCAGAAACCCCAAGGGGATAATAACAATAAACGCCAAGGGAGGAACAACAACAAAAACCTCCAGACAAACTTCCCTTGTGCTCTTTGCGGTGAGCATGGACATTACACTCACCATTGCCCCCGAATTTCTAACTTCAAATGGATGAAAGAATCCATGAATGCACCACGTCCTACAACACCACCTGCCCCTCAGAAGGCCCCACAACAATATTTGAAACAACCATCCCCAGTCATTTTGAAAAAACCTATTCCACACCAAGGTGTGATGAATACCCAATAGGAAGTACATCGTTCCCCACCACAAATGGGAATTTATCAAAACCCTGGAAATTCGACGGAGCACAATATCCTCCTCACTAGCGAAGAAGAAATTATTTTGCAAACGTGTGATCGTCAATACATCGCGTCCCCTAAATATACTCCCACGAATTCAGAATTAGCTCCATCTACAGCCGAATAACCCTTGATGATTCCACGCCCTAACATTCAACCCACCATTCGTATCCCTCAAATTTTGTTATGATGGAATGTCAACAACCCTCAGGCTATGGAAGCACACAATTACAGTCTAGTCGATGACTTGGTGCAATATCCTATAGCCATGTCTGTATTGGAGGTCCTCCAAGCCTGTCCAACTCAACGAAAATTATTACTTTCTTCCTTAGGGGAAGTCGACCCAACTAATACTAAACTCATCACATTTGATCTAGATAGTGGGGAACCTCGTCTCCTCGCTTTGGTAGCTTTCCAGATACTAGTCAATATTCAGAACATCACGGTTCATCGGTGTATAATTGATGAAGGTGCATCCACATGCATCATTTCCAAAATTGTATGGAAAAAACTTGGATCCCCTGAGCTAGTATCATCCACCATCACTTTAAGAGCTTATGATGATCGAACATCCTCCCCTGAAGGGCTCTTTCAAAATGTCTCCGTCGAACTTGGCGGAAAAACCATCCTCATCGACATTAAGGTTATCAATTCCCCTCTTGATTACAATAACTTGTTTTGATGTAGATACATGTACGCTATGAAGGAAGTGGCCTCTTCTATGTTTCGAATGATGATGTTCCCCCATAATGGGAAAATCATCATCATCGACTAAGTTTCACATTACGAGCCTAACCACTCCACCAACATCGATAACATCCTGCCTCTAGTCTGCACTAGTTCCTATGCTTATTCACTCATTGATATGGCCGCCATAATTTTCAAGGACCCATCCCTATTGGGGACATACCATGGAGCACCACCTCTCATACACCCTTCAACACAAGTGTGTGTCATATCTTCTAATGGAACTGACGCTAGAGACACCATTCCTCCCACTCAGGCCTCTCCCCACCTCGATGTCTCACTAGTTGAATAAAGTTTACCTCAAGAATTACGTGAGATTTCTACTACACCACTTATCCCCGATTACCCCCTACCTCAGGGGAAAGTCCCGGTCTGGGAGACAATCCCCCAAGCCATCACTCAAATTCCCTTCTTCTATCCCCCACCGGGAGTACAAGAATTTTAGGTAGCTGTGACGCTTACCCTTCCCAACATGGTGCTCACCATCCCTGTATAGTATCTACACCCTCTTGCGATGGTTCCTCAACCATCCCTCCCTCCTCAATCAGAGGGAATCCTGATGAAGATTCTAGTACTAACTCTGGCCATGTCACCCTTACCCCCAATCACTAGTACCACTACTACGACTGGGGGTAGACGAAAGAATAAAGATCCCATCTCTCCATTTCCTCCCTGAGTTCAACCTCCTTGCACACTCTGCGAAGGATAGGGACACCCCACTAATAGATATCCCTCTCTTCCTGAATTATGCAATTTTATTCGACTCCCTAGGGAAACCACATTGCTCACTGCTTCACCAAGCACATCTAGTACTACCACAACATCCCCTGCTACAGGTAGTAAAGGGATGCGAACCAAATTCTCTTGTGCCATCTGTTCAGAGTATGGCCACTACACTCATCATTTCCCAGCTCTACCTCAGTTTCGCCAGACACTAACGACAATACGCCAAACCTTTATTCAATATCCCTCTCCACCACCACTTTCAGGTGCCCATGTCACAAACATTCATTATGTCTCTACCTCAGTCCCTGAATGGATGATATGCCCTTGCTCTCTTTGTGACTCACTTTCTCACTTCACATGTCAGTGTCCTTTGATTGTGGCATATTGATGTCGTCATTAAAACCCTATTCAACCACATATAACCACATCACCAAGGGTCTTTCCCTCTCTAGATACCACCAACATCAACTCCCCAGAACTAGAGTCACTTCCCACCACTCCATGGTTCCTAGATAGACTGTCCGAGAATATTCCCCCAAATCCTTCCAATTCTCTGGTTCATTTCCCTCAAGAAATCTTACCCCCTCCCATAGTTTATCCCCCACACTGTCTTGACATTCGGTTTATGTTAAGAAATCCATCGCACCATCGTTGCGATATCCCCCCTACTTCTTTGCCACTTGAGGATAATAAAACTTACCCATTGACGGTTCCCCCTGTCACCTCCCAACATCCACTGTATTCTCAAATTTTCCACTATGACGAAGACATCTTGGAGGAACTGACTACCCCTGATTTCCCTTGGAATACGCTCCATCATAGAGAAATTTTCCTCTCACAAGAGGTCTTTCACCCACCTGATCAGTATCCCCAAGCTCCTATAATATTCCAAAACACCTCACAACACTCTCGCTAGATCACCAATAGTGCCAGTGCAAATGAGGTGTCATTGTGGGCCCACCTTCCATATATAGGCCATTTTTCCCAACTTCCACACTCAATTAAAGGATCCCAGAGCCTCTATTTCCCGATCTGTCTTCAGCCACAGGATCAGGGTCCCGCCATATACACAGTCACATTCCCTGGGTCACCATCTGAACTTGGCCTCGGGGGAGCATTTTTATCATGTCACGTCCAGGTACACATGCTCATGTTCAAAATTATCACATAGCTATTATATGTTCTTTATCATAATATATTATTCACATTGGGTATTCTATTTTTCATGTATGCAAGTAATTGGTCATCAAAAGAAGCACAACCCCTTCAGGTATATGTTCGATGCTGGCATGTAAACATTCCCTCATAATATCAATTTTATCTCCCAGTCACACCCTCTTCCATTCACCTTTAGGGTCTCTACATCCGGCAGTACCATCAACTATGATACATTTTAGTACCGTGACCCGGTAGCACTATCCCCCACATGACTTGTCCCATACATACTTCCCCTGGAAAAATTGACACTCATGCTTTTTTTCACCCCCTAGGGATGGGAGTCCTGATAGTCTTATGCATTTATGAGAATAAGACACATACTCCTTCTCATCATATTGCTATCTTTCCCAATCGACTCCCAGGCTATCTCATCTCGGTTCTATTTGACTGCAACTCCGCAGTATCATTAACCTTCCATTTCATCCACAATCAATTTTCCCATCTACAGATTGTCCTCCATTCATTTCCCTCATACATAAACCCACCCATGGGGTCCCCACCCTCCACCAGATCTCTTCACAACTTGTGCCCTCATAGGCCAAGCCATCTTGCACTGGGGCACCCATTTTTGTATCTGCACACTCATCCCAAATTATTATTTATTTATTTGGTAATTGTAAAAAGCGTTTGTTTCCAACATTTACTTAGATTTTTGTTGTCACCCTTGACGACCTTTTTTTTTTTGGTAGCAAAACCCATGTCACCCTTGGTTGGGGCATCCACTATCCTTTACTCATTCTGACATCGTTCATGAACCCCGAGTATCCCACAGTCCATGTACCCTGGATCTCTGAGTTTGTCCACTTTGTCACACTTCTGGCACAATTTAACCCTATGTCTAGTTGTCCCCTTGACACTAGATACAGTTTCACGGTTGCTTCCAATCATCCTTCAAACATAACCCTAACCACTAGAAGTCTTGAGTCTCACCACGTCTTGACTTCGTTCATGTTCCATATCAGTTCCTAATCTTATCTCCATGGATTTCATGAAGCCCTTTGCTTCTTAGCATTGTGTCTCCCTTTCTGTTTACATCAACACAGTTTCCATAAGGACAACAATATATTGACTCTCATTACCTTTACAAATGAGGAGTCTTGGATGACACAGAGAGAACCATCATTTCTCTCTGATTCCATTGACCCCCATAACATTCAACTTCAGAAAAATATCATGTTACGGTTGGTCTTACTATGCGACTATTGCAGTTGTTTTATACTAGCCGAAGACCTTTGAATTTGTTAGGCCATCAATGCATATGAGTCATCAAGCCTTCTTACAGACGTCCTTGCCTCTTTTCAGAGTATGTTCACCATCGAAATTGTCATCTTCCATTATCAACTCGCCCTAGAGGGCGCTGTAGTTATCTACATCAACATACCACTTCATTTACAGTATTACATTTTGAGTTACATGATATGCGCATGGGGCATGCCCGCCTCGTTTGTATACAATATTTTGTTAGAAAAACAGGATCACAGAGAAATAAAATAAAAAAATGAGTAAATAAAATACATAAGATACACAATACAATAGAGACACATACATGGTTCATTGAGTGTGGGCTATGTCCACCAAAGAAATTGCCAGATCCTTCCTTTATTATTATCCAACAATCGAAGGGATACAACTTACAACTAACCCGCTGTAACTTCATCTTCTTTCTCTTACAGTATCCTCACTCAGAATACAATATTCCCTATCATCCTTAACCACAATACATTTCCCTCATAAAAAAGGGTTGCCTTCTAGGGAAAAAAACCGTAACATAATTTCTACTGTTAGATCTGTGACCTTATAATGAATGGTCCAGATTTAGAATGAAATTATAATATACATTTACAAGGATATCCCCCCCATACCCTGCAGAGGGGGTAACCCCCCTTTGCACTCCCCCGCGTGGAAGAGTGTACATTCATCTGGGGTGTAAAGTCTTCATGGGGTATAAACATGACTAAAAATAGGGACCTCTGAATCTGGAAGATAACTAGGCTCCATAACCAAAAATATCCCACTTGGAGACTGATCTCAACAAATCCATCGCTGTTGTATTTGTTGGAATATGAACCTTCTTAGACCTGGAAAGTTTTTCATCTTCACCTTCATGCTTGAAGACCAACTGA
Source organism: Picea sitchensis (assembly GCA_010110895.2). Classification (NCBI taxonomy): domain Eukaryota; kingdom Viridiplantae; phylum Streptophyta; class Pinopsida; order Pinales; family Pinaceae; genus Picea; species Picea sitchensis. The sequence continues at coordinate 102,154 of SNQJ01S0036571.1, forward strand.
ATCTGAGAAAGAACTCAGTTTCTCCCTGGTTACTCCCTTTCTTAATATGTCTACAGGATTCTGGCTAGTGTGTATCTTTTCCAACTTCAAATGTCCATCTTCTGAGATGGATCGTATGAAATGGTAACTCATATGTATATGCTTAGTCTTTGAATGGAAGGCTGAGTTATTTGCAATATGAATGGCACTCTCACTGCCACAATACAACCTGCTATTCTCCTACTTCTTTCTCAATTCCTCCATAAACCTCTATAACCAAATCATTTCTTTACTAGCCTCTCTAGCAACAACATACTCTTCTTATGTTGTTGAAAGTGCAACAACTTTTTGCATTTTTGAAATCCAACTTACTATTGTTCCACCTAATAGTAAAAACATACCCTGTGGTGCTCCTCTTGCTATCTTTATCACCTGCCATATCTGAATCAACATATCCCTGTAGAGCAATGTCTGAACCTCCAAAACATAATGCATGAGTAGAAGTACCTCTCAAATACTTGAGAATCCACTTTAATTCCTCCCAATGTTCTTTACTTGGATTGTTCATATACTTGCTCACAACTCCCACTGCATGTGCAATATCTAGTCTTGTAAAAACCATCACATACATCAAACTTCCAACTACTGATGAATAAGGGACCCTAGACATGTATTCTATCTCCTCCTATTTCTTGGGACACATTTACTTAGTTAATTTGAAATGGTTGGCCAAAGGTGTACTAATTGGTTTTGCATTCTGCATTCTAAACCTTTTGATCCAGGTGGATATTAGTGGCCACCCACCTTTTCCAGCTGGCTCAAAACAACTTTCTAGTAATTTTGATAATTTACTATTTTTAGCAGTTTTTTAGGTCCTTAACTTCCAGACCCATTTTGTGCAACTGTTGTATTCCTTGGATATATATTTCCAACGGGCTATCATACGCCTAAAACATAGATTGTATGCAAAAGTTACGACCCTAGGAAATTGATGTACTGACTTACCCAAATGGGGCCCACATGACTTTTGGCGCTTCATCTCCTAGGGTTAGGTTTTTGGATGTTTAGGGTTTTTGAAACTCCTGTTTATTGTAAAAAGGCCTTGAGAGCCTCATTGTAATCATATTCTTGCGAATGAGCGCAACCATCACATCTCTTCTTAGAGATAAGCTGCCACCATTCCAACAAGCTTGTTTTCCGCTGCATTTTATAGTTTCACCTTATTTCCTTATTAAATAGAAAACCAATTTTACTGTATCTCTATTATTCTGTGTTAAGAATCTAGTAATAATCTATAGTCATTTCATTCTTCTCATAAAATATGGATTAGTGGTATCAGAGAGGTCTGCTCCTTGTCGTCTTAATGCATGTCCCCAACGAGGTCGGAGTACAAAGATTTGGGCCTCGAGCTTGTTTTTCTTGAGGAAAAAATCTCTCGCACACCTAAGAGACCTCTCATGGAAGGAGGAAAGAAAGATGATGGGATAGGAGAACCTTTAAAACTATTGATTAAGGAATCCCTCATGCAATAGAGGAATGAGATGATGGATAATTTCACGCAAATCCTTTGGCAACTACCAATAGGCGACGCATCTTCTTCGAGCGGAGGCACCGCCCCATTCAAGGTACAAATAAACTTTGATATTCCTATATTTGAAGGTCTGATAGACGTAGATGTTGTAGACAAGTGGTTGAATCTACTAGAAGGGTATTTCTCTGTCCATAACTTTTCAAATAGAGAAAAGATTACTTTTGCGCTCCTCAAAGCTGTTCCCCATGTCAAAGATTGGTGGGAAACTTTCTGTGAGCAAAAGGAAACAGAGGAACCCTCATTATTTATAGTCACGACCACCTGGGAATCCTTTAGGGATGTTATTAAGGAACAATACTACCCCGTCGGAAGCTATGACGACTTGTATACTAAATGGACCACACTGTGGCAAGAAAGAGACCAAGCAGTGCTAGATTTCACAAATATCTTCCATACCTTGCGCACCAAGCTGGGTGTCAAATATTTAGAGAGACATCTGGTGCTCAAGTATCATGGTGCTCTGCATAGATACATCCAGACCAAATGGAATTTCTGGACATATCATCCTTGGGCGCGGCCTACCGATATGCCGTCAAAATCGAGTAGAAACTCAAACAAAAGATGCGACAATTTGGGTCGGGGAACCCCTCACAAAAAAATCCAGGAAATGGAAGCCCCAAACCACAAAAAAAAGGACAGAGGAAAGATGGAAAGTATTAGGACAACCAGTCCAAACCACAAGAAAATAAGGACATTGGAAAGACAAAGAAATATACAGGGAAGTGGTGTGACTTCCATAAGAGCACTTGGCATAACACTGCTGACTGTCTCTCAAAGAATACATTGGTGGCCGAAATGAAAGCCTCTGAATTAGATATAGGTTATAACTCTGATTCAAAACTAGAAAGGGGAAGATGAATCATTGATGTGGAACCCAGTGCCACCATTTCTACCACTAAGATCAAGCATGGTGAACCAGATGAGATAGAAGAAGGAGAGAACCTCTTCCATTCACAAATGTGGGTAAAAGGCACCCCACTTCACTTCATCGTTGATATTGGTAGTCAAAAGAACCTCATCTCAGTGGAGGTCGTCAAGTAGCTAGCCCTTTCGACAACGCCACACCCACAATCCTACACCATTGGATGGCTCCACCAAGGAAGCGATCTCCGCGTCAGCCAACAGTGTCGACTATCATATGGCATCAAGCCCTTCAAAGATGAGGTATTGTGTGATGTTTATCCTCTCAAATTTTGTGATGTTATTTTGGGCCAACCTTATTTATGGAAATGTCATGTTGTATATGAGTCTAGGCCTCGTAGTGTTATTATTACTTTGAACAGGAAATTGTACAGGATACCTGAGGTTGTCCCACCTAGTGCTATTTTCTTGATCTATGCTAAGCAATGTAGGAAGTTCATCTCTCAGACATGGATGCTTGTATTATTTGTGATTCACTCTTAGAATGACAAAAAAATCATAGCCACATCCAGGGTCCATGCAGTCAACCTCTCCACACAGCAGAAGCAAGTAGATAAGGTTGTGGAAGAATACTCAAATATCTTCTCCTCACCTACTGGGGTACCTATGCACTGCCAGGTCAAGCACCCCATCGATCTAACCCTTGGCACACCGCTTTCCAATGGGCCAATATATCACCACTCTTTGTTAGAGAATGAGGAGATCAAGTGACAGATCCAATAATTTCTCCACAAGGGGCACATCCGTCCTAGATCATCAACTTGCAGGATCCCAATCGTGCTGGTACAAAAGAAAGATGGAACCTGGCGACTTTGCATTGATTATCGGGCTCTGAATAAAATCACAGTCAGAAACCAGTACCCGATTCCCCAAATCGACGACCTCCTTGATCAACTCATGGGGGCCAAATACTTCAGTAATATTGATCTAAAGTCTGGCTACCACCAGGTCCCGATAGAATAGACAGATGTATGGAAGACCACTTTCAAGTCAAAGGAAGGCCTTTTTGAATGGTTGGTCATGACCTTTGGTCTGACAAACACTCCATCCACTTTCATGAGGATGATGGAAGATATCCTGAGACCATTCACCAATACTATTTTAGTGGTGTATCTTGATGACATTCTCATTTACAACAAGACTTGGGCCGAACACTTGCAGCATATTCAGCAGGTTTTGCACACCCTATGACAGCACAAGATATACACCAACTTGGAAAAATGATCCTTCGACATGGATAAGGTACATTACCTAGGATACATAATTGGTCAACATGGCGTACATGTGGATCCAGCCAAGATCCAAGTCATCTGTGACTAGCCAACCCCAACCACACTCATTGAGCTTCGAAGCTTCTTGGGCCTTGCCAATTTGTACCGTAGGTTTGTGTTGGGATTCTCCCATATTGCATGGTCCCTCAACCAAATAACCAAGGGTGGTGGTAAGGAAAAATTCGTGTGGGGATGGCCCCAACAACAAGCGTTTGATTATTTGAAGTAGCGCTTGTGCTCAGCCCGAGTACTTTCACTACCAGATCTACAACAACCCTTTGAGATTGATATTGATGCTTCAAACTATGTTGTGGGTGTCCTTCTCACGCAGCACGACCACCCCATGGCCTATCATAGTGCAAAATTATCAGATGCTGTCCATAAGTACCCTAATTACAACAAAGAAATGTACTCCATTGTGCAATCCTTCTGCCAGTGGAGACATTACATTATTTGGAGGAAGACAATCATCCACACTGATCATAAGCCACTACAGTTCATGCAGACACAAGGAAAATTGCAAAATGACTGCCATCAAAAGTGGTCCACATACTTGCAGCAATTCCACCTCAACATCAAGTATAAAACAAGAAGCACCAACCACGTCCCTGATTGCCTCAGCAGACCACCAGTAACGACACTCACCACAGTGCTAGACTCCTATGGCCATGAGACCTCTAGATGGCCCCAACTCTATGATATAAACCCGGACTTCGCCACCACCTACCAAATGTTGGGTGCAACGACAGTTGTCGATAATTTCCATCTTCAGGATGGGTTGTTGTGTCGATTGGGCCATATATGTGTTCCCTCAAGTGAGCAAGCGAAGCTAATCTGGGAAGCCCACTACAGTTGGGTGGCATGACACTTTGGCATCAAAAAGACAATGGTGATGTTACAAAAACATTTCTACTGGCCGAAACTTCGACAAGAGGTCAACACGTATATCAGGTCTTGCACTGCCTGTGCTATTTCCAAACCAACCACTAAGAAATAGGGCTTGTACACCCCTCTTCCTACTCCTGACAGACCATGGGAATCCATCTTAATGGACTACATGTCAAGCCTCCCATCCACCAAGCGGGGAAATGACTGTGTTTTTGTGGTTGTCGATCGCTTTTCTAAGATGGGGATTCTGGTTACTTGTAAGAAGAGCATCACAACATAAGCCACTACCAAGCTCTTCTTTGAACGAGTCTGGGTACATTTTGGAATCCCACAAATCATTGTCTCAGATCAGAATAGTCGATTTCTCAACACATTCTGGTCGAGGCTCTGGTCACTGCTGGACACCAAGCTCACCAAATCCACGACCTTCCACCCCCATACAGATGGCCAAACCGAGGTCGTAAGTCTAATGATCATGCATATCATGCGCATGTATAATTACAAGCACCCTCGCACATGGGATGAGAGTCTTCCCTATGTCCAACATAGCTACAACTGAGCCCTGCATAGATCAACCGATCACAACCCCTTTTAGGTGGGGTTGGGATTCCAACCATTGGGTCCCATAGATGTTTCACTTCCCCTTGCGGTCACCTCGACCGACTCCTCTCCTGCTCCAAATGAGGCTAACAAAGCCACCCGTTTCATTGAGAGGATCTAACACATCTGCCAATAGGTTCAAGATATCCTACAGAAGTCCAATGACAAGTACAAGCAGTGCCATGATCAACATCGGGTTCCACATAAGTTTCATGTGGGCGACAAAGTTTGATTGCACTTGCAAAAAGAACGCCTTATAGGACCCCATTGGAAGATTCACCCACTCCGTTATGGGTTGTACACCATCACCAAGGCTATGGGAGATAATGGTTTTGCACTCAACATTCCTCCTTTCCTTGGCCTACACCCAGTACTCAACGTGGACCTCCTTCGACCTTATTTCCCACCATTATTGGACACCTCAGACGTAGCAGAACAACTGACACAGACATATCTCAACCCCGACTGCATGCAATAGGAATCCATTGATCAGATTGTGGACACACAGATCAAGGGCACTCAACAACAAAGGATCCAACTTTATCGAGTCATCAAAGCAGGGCAGCTCCTGCACCAAGGCAAGTGGCTCACCCGGGGCCAAATTCAACAAAAAATTCCTCATCTGATGGGGGAACTCAATGCAATGGAGACCATTGCTTCCTAAGGATGGAGGATTGATCCATGTGGATATCGGTGGCACCCACCTTTTCCAGCTGGCTCAAAACAACTTTCTAGCAATTTTGATAATTTACTATTTTTAGCAGTTTTTCGGGTCCTGAACTTCCGGAGCCATTTTGAGGCCCTAAACGATGTTTTTAGGGGTATGTTGCGATTGCAAAATTTCATCATAAAATTTTGTGCAACTATTGTATTCCTCGGATATATCTTTCCAACAGGCTATCATACGCCTAAAACGAAGATCGTATGCAAAAGTTATGACCCCAGGAATTTGATGTACTGACTTACCCAAACAAGGCCCACATGACTTTTGGCGCTTCATCTCCTAGGGTTATGGTTTTGGATGTTTAGGGTTTTTGAAACTCCTGTTTATTGTAAAAGGGCCTTGAGAGCCTCATTGTAATCATCTTCTTGTGAATGAGCGCAGCCGTCACATCTCTTCTCAGAGATAAGCCACCACCATTCCAATAAGCTTGTTTTCCACTGCATTTTACAGTTTCACCTTATTTCCTTATTGAATAGAAAACCAATTTTACTGTATCTTTGTTATTCTGTGTTAAGAATATGGTAATAATTTGTAGTCATTTCGTTCTGCTCATAAAATCCGGATCACCTTTCCAACACCTTCTCTATGTACTCACCCCGAGACAATGTCAATTTGCGATTTTTCCTATCTCTTTTTATTCTCACACCAAGGATTTTCTTTGCAGCACCCAAATCCTTCATCGCAAATGAATTAGCTAATTTTTTCTTGAGCACATTTATATCCTCCATATTAGACCCTACAACAATCATGTCATCTACATACAATAGCAAGATAATATAGCTTCCATTTTCTAGATTTTTAAAATAAACACATTAATCATAATGACATCTACTATAACCATGTTCTATCATAAACGTGTCAAACTTCAAATACCACTGCCTTGGATATTTCTTTAGGCCATACAAGCCTTTATTCAACTTGCATACCAAATTCTCCTTCCCTTTGACCTCATACCCCTGTGGATGCTACATATAAATCTCTTCCATCAAATCCCCACGGAAAAAAATGCTTTTACATCTAATTGTTCAATATGCAAATATTATACTTCCACGAGACTCAAAATAGTCCTAATTGAAGTCATTTTAACAACGGGAGAAAATATTTCATCAAAATATATACCTTTCTTTTGTGAAAACCCCTTTACAACAAGTCTAGCCTTGTATCGTGTTTCTCCTCCATCTTCTTCCTTCAACTTGTAAACCCATTTATTCTGCAATGCTCTTTTTCCTGCAGGCAACTGAACCAAGTCCCAATTCTAGTTATTTAACAAGTAATCCATTTCCTCCTTGATGCCTTGCTCCCACTTCCTTTTGGTGTCTACCTGCATTGCCTCTTCATAACATTCTGGTTCACCAAAATCAGTCAACAATAAATAATACAATGAAGGAGAGTATCGTTCAGGGGGTATACTTAACCTAGTAGATATTCTAACTACACTTGCAAGAGTTTGAGGTACCTGTTACTCCTTTTGTTGTACATTTTGATTTTCTGGTTCCTTTGGAATTTCTTTTCCAATGATCTCATCAAGCACTGTGTATTCTGGTTTTTCTTTTTCCTGTTTCTTTCCCTGCAACTGATCTTTGTACATGACCTTCTCATTGAATATGAAATCTCTAATC
>SNQJ01S0036571.1:109756-128521 GCA_010110895.2 Picea sitchensis
TTTGTCTTCCCCTGTTCTCCATGTTCAATGCATTACCTGATGTCTCACCTATGTTTTTCCGTCACATTTCCTCACTAAGGATAACACCAACAACATCATCAAATTTTAATGTATTTGAACCAGAGACAGAGTTACTTATAGCCATGACCAAGCCATTACATCTTTCTAGCAATGAGAAAAAGATTAGAAGAGTCCTGACCTCATCATCAAAGTCCACTTTTACAGAACTTAGTTGATTAGTAACCATATTAAATTCATTTAAATGATCCACAACATACCCACCTTTTGAGATCTTCATATTAAATAATTTCTTCATTATAAATACCTTATTGGATGCCGAGGGTTTTTCATACAATTTAGCCAATGCGTCCATCAAACCCTTCATTGTATTTTCTTACGAAATATTGAAAGCCACTGACGCTGCCAGGCTCAGTCGTATCGTTCCTAGAGCCTTTCTGTCAAGAATCTCCCATTCTTCGCCCTTCATAGTTGTCGGTTTCTTTTGTATTCCACCCAATGGTAGGTATAGATCTTTCTGATATAAATAATCTTCCATTTGCATCTTCCACAACTGGTAGTTTTGGCTGTTAAATTTTTCAACCCTAAACTTTCCATCCTTTGACATTTCTCCCACTTGAACCAGGAACCCTCTTTTCATGCAAGTTACCATTCTCTCTGATACCAATTGTTAGAAAAATAAGATCACATAGCAATAAAATAAAACAAATGTGGAAATAAAATACAAAAAATACACAATACAATAGAGACACAGATATACATGGTTCACCTAGTGTGGGCTACGTCCACCAAAGAAATTTCCAGGTCCTTCCTTTATTATTATCTAGCAATCGAAGGGATACAACTTATAGCTAACCCACTGTAACTTTGTCTTCTTTATCTCACAATATCCTCACTCAGAATACACTATTCACTATTATCCTTAGCCGTAATATATTTCCCTCATAAAAGAGGGTTGCCTTATAGGGAAAAAACCCTAACAAAATTTCTATTGTTAGATCTGCGACCTTATTATGAACGATTCAGATTTACAATGAAATTACGATATACATGTACAAGGATATCCCCCTCAGACCCCACAGAGGGGGTAACCCCCCTTTGCACTACCCCACGTGGAAGAGTGTACATTCATCTGGGGTGTAAAGTTTTCATGGGGTATAAACACGGTTGAAAACAAAGACCTCTGAATCTGGAAGATAATCAGGCTCCACAACCAACAATTTTCTCTTTTTCTCCCTAGAGAAAGGTTTGGGTCCCACAATTTCCCCTCTCCCTCCGACATATTTCTCTTGCAGTTCCTATCAACACTCTTCCTTACAGTGGTAGTCTCAGTAGAAGAAACATTTATTTATTTCGGCTATACATATGCTCCTAACCTCACACCTCAAAGGGAATCTGTTATCACTGAAATTTCGTCCACAACATTGCACACAAATGGTTACAAAAATACAGCAATGCCAAAAAACTATTAGTTCACCTGCAACACCAAAATGCATTTCCAAGAGGCAAAAACTATACAATTTTGAAAAAATTGACATGCACTAACTCACTAAAGGAAGTGCGCACACTGTGTGCGGGTGAAAGAAGACCATAGAGCACACAATGCGCCATATGCATGATTGTGTATTAGAAAAGAGACACACTCCTGTGAACAATGCATTTATGGTTCTTGTCGGCCCCTCAACCACTTGTGGACCAACTTCCAACTTGATTTGACCCTCAAATCTGAGCTGAATTTGAATGGGGGGTTGGACAAGGACAATAGGTTGCCTTAAAGGGCCCCTTGTTCACTCTAAGAACCAATTGAATATTTCCTTGAAGACATGCTATAAATGGAGGCCATGGGTGCACTAATAAATTAATATTTTCATATTATTGTTATGCTGCCTTAATCCTCCCTTGAGAGTCCTCTTTTCTCCTTGGAGCAATCTAGCAACATTCCAATAGGCCATTCCACTCACCTCTTGAGGGAATAGGAATTTATTTCTTCATCATTTACTTTCTTTTCTACCATTGTAATAAGAGCTCTCCATTAGGGAAATCAAGAGCCCTCCCAAGGAGGAAGAGGGGACTCATAAGTGCTCATTTCTCTACAGTGTTTTTCCAACTAATATAGTTATCCATTGGTGGCATACTCTTGGTCATTGGTTGATTTATTTTGGTTCAAAGTTTCTTATGCATTCTAGTTTTATTTCCTTGTTTTTAGTTTGTTTACTTGTTTATTTCATGTGTTTGGATTTTTTAACTCATGCTCTAACCTTTGTCTTGTCTAGTAGGCCCAACTAGGCATGCAAGTTCCCTTGTTTTGCTCACACAAATGACGAAACGAACACAACAGATTGGCGACCATATGGTGCTCTTCAAACAACATCATGGGTGACTCCATCCGCTTGAGGTTATTTCAACAAACACTCACTGGTCCATCAGCCAAATAGTATGTGCATGAAAAATCAGGGTCCCACATGAATTTTGAATCCTTGGCCAAATCATTCTTGGCCTTTTTTCAACTACCAGTTTGTCATGAAACTGGTCTAGAAGTACTCTCCAAGTGCAAACAAACCACAACTACTCATATTTCTAACCGCATTCACGAATGGCATCATTGATGTAGTTTATGTAAAGAAGAAACCACCAAAGAACAACGTCTTGATTGGTTTCTAAAATCACTTGTCTCTATACTTTGCAAAGATGTGGCATCCACCTTCCCCCAATTTGAAGAGGAATCCATCAACAAGGACAAAGAATTTGACCTCATTTATGCTCAGTCAAGTTACTTATACACATTAATACCTGATGCACCAAGACCCGTACCATTTAGTCAGGACAAACCTGGGATGTCTCACGTGGCGAATGGGTTGATTGGTACCATGAAAAACCAAAAAACATACATCCAACCACCACCTATGTACGACACACCCCAATATCCTTCGATATATGGAGGACCATATTATTACCCTCCTCCCCCTTACCAGCAACCATATCTTGTTTCTCCCCCTCCACCCATGAGTGGTCCCTCACTGACACCCATCATGCAACCAACTTCTCAACCAGGTTTAGGTTCCCCCTTTGCCTTAGCATATAACCTGGGAAATATTGAAAGTGTTTCACCTTCCTATGTGCCCTACAGATCATTTCCACTAAACAATCTGTATTTTTCATTTCCTGGTCCTCCACAAACGATTGCTCCTCCACATGGACAACCACATGTCAGTGTTAACTTTTTTCAACCCTCTCCCTTTCAACAATTTCATACTTTTGAGTAGTTGAATACGGAAAATCTGTCCCATTAGTCGAATAATTCCAAGAAGAAAGGAAAAATCCGAAACAATGATAACCCATGACCAAGAGGAAATAACCCCCAACAAAACCAACCGCTGGGGGCAACTAGAATCAGGGTAACCATAATTCCCAAGGGGATAATAACAACAAACGCCAAGGGATGAACAACAATAAAAACCTCTAGACAAAATTCCCTTACGCTCTTTGCGGTGAGCATGGACATTATACTCATCATTGCCCCTAAATTTCTGACTTCAAACAGATGAAAGAATCCATGAATGCGCCACATCCTCTAGCGTCGCCTATCCCTAAGTAGGCCCCACAACAATATTTGTACAACCACCCCTGGCTGTGTTGAAAAACCCTATTCCACACCAAGGTGTGATGAATACCCAACAAGACCTACATCCCGCCCCACCACAAATGGGACAGTATCAAAACCATGGAAATCCAGGGGATCGCAATATCCTCCTCACTAGCGAAGAAGAAATTATTCTGAAAATGCACGGTTGTCAATACAAAACGCCCCCTGAATCTACCCCCACCACTTCAAAATCATCTCCAGCTACAGCTAGACACCCCTTGATGATTCCATGCCCTAACACTAAACCCACCATTCATATCGCTCGTATTTCGTTATGACGGAATGTCAACAATCCTCAGGCTATGGAAACACACAACTGCAGTCTCGTCAATGAATTGGCATAATATCCCGCAGCCATGTCTATATTGGAGGTCCTCCAAACCTATCCAACTCCACAAAAATCCTTACTTTTTTCCTTGGGGAAGGTCAACCCAGATGATACTAGACTCCTCACATTTTATCTAGATAGTGGGGAACCTCATCTCCCTGCTTTGGTATCTTTCCAGATACTAGTCAAGATTCAAAACATCACGGTTCATCGGTGTATCATTGATGAAGGTGCATCCACCTGCATAATGTCTAAAATTGTATGGAAGAAACATGGCTCCCCTGAGCTAGTACCATCTGTGATCACTTTAAGAGATTATGATGGTCGACCATCCTCCCTTGAAGGGATCTTTCAAAATGTCCCCATCGAACTCAGGGGAAAAAACATCGTCATTGACATTGAGGTTATCGACACCCTGCTCGATTACAATATATTTTTTGGACGTAGCTACATGTATGCTATGAAGGAAGTGGCCTCTTCTGTGTTTCGAATGATGATGTTCCCCCACAACGGGAAAATCATCAACATCGACGAAGTTTCACATTATGATCCTAACCACTTCGCCAACATCGATAACATATTTCCTATTGTTCGCACTAGTTCTGATGCTTATTCACTCATGGATACGGGCCCCAGAATTATTAAGGACCCATCCTTGCTAGGGGCATACCATGGAGAACCACCTCTCATACACCCTTCAACACAAGTGTGTGTCATATCTTCTAATGGAAATGACATCAAAGACATCATCCCTCCCACTGAGGCCTCTCCTCACCTCAATGTCCCACCATTTGAAGAAATTTTATCTGAGGGATTACCTGAGAACTCAACTACACCAATTATCCTCAATTTCCCCCTCCCCCAGGGGAAAATCTCGGTTTGGGAAACAATTCCCCAAGCCATCACTCAAATTACCTTATTCTATGCCCTGCTGGGAGTACAAGAATTTCAAGAATTCGCAATGCTTACCCTTACCAACATGGTGCTCGCCATCCTGGTATGGTATCTACACCCACCCATGATGGTTCCTTAGCCATCCCTCCCTCCCAAATCAAAGGGAATCTCAATGCATATTCCAGTACTAACTCCGGCCATGCCACCCTCACCCCCAATCTCCAACACCATGACTATGGTTGGGGGAATACAAAAGAATAAAGATCCCACTACTCGACTTTCTCCCCGAGTTCAACCTCCTTGCGCCCTTTGCGAATGAGAGGGACACCCCCATAATAGATGTCCTTCTCTTCCCGAGTTATGCAATCTGATCCAACACCCTTGAATGACCACATCGCTCACCACTTCACCAATCACATATAGTACTAATACAATTCCCCCCACTACAGGAAGTAAAGGGATGCAAACCAAATTTTCTTGTGCCATCTGTTTAGAGTATGTCCACTACACTCATCATTTCCTAGCTCTACCTCAGTTTCTCTAAACCTTGTCTGCATTATGCCAAATGTCTCGGCCTGAGCCCTCTCAGCCACTCCCTACTGAGGCTCACATTACTGATATTTGATATATTTTGTCGTCCATGTTAGCACTGAGAGTCACCCTCAGATTGAAAGAGGATAAGCCCAGTAACCATCCAAATGTTTGGTGGATGTTGGTTTTATGAGTGGAGGTAAAATGGACAAAACTCAGTACAAGAATGGTTTTAACACAAAAACTAGACAAGAAATGCATAGGGAAATGAGGTCCTCATTAACTTCAATCAGTGATTTGAGCTTAAGGGTGAGCATAAGGAAGACTTAGTGAGAGAGGTTAACAAGTCTGCCATGAGAATCCAGATTTCGAGTAGCTTGGTAAAGAAAATCTCAAACACAAGAGCACTCTTAAACATAAGTTTCAGACACTGAAATATGTCACATCATCATAATAATCAAACCTACATTATCATACGACTACAACAACTCATATGGATCTTCCATGCACGAGCATTTCAGCATAAGGGGAAATAAGATAACTAAGGGAAAGTACTGGAACAGGTCACAACAACATTATAATCAAACCTACATTACAATACATCTACAACCCTCGACTTGATCCTCCATGCACGAGTGTTTCAGGACAATTTACACAAAGATATTAAAGAATTTGAATTCTGTTAATGCAAAAGTCTCAAATCATATACATAACTAGAGAACAGTTCTAGCATCAAACATTACATAGTAGGGAGCTCTAATCAACCATTCAACCACCTTAACAAAATATTGAACTAATCTATTTATACTCAGATCAGCCTACAACTGCCAGAAGTGTGATCTAGAAATCTCAATCAAATCTTTGCGACTATGAAGACTTCTGTCAGAGTGTGCGTGTTTCCTCTTTGTTAGACGCAAACCTGGTTCAATATGGGCCTGTAGGAAAACCTTCCATGGTTGTACCTTAGGCTGACAACTCTCTCTCCTCAGCCATAATTTCCATGCTTCCCATTTATGGACTGAACTAAATGCTACTACGCTCAATATCTGGAAAGTGCTCTTTACCTGTAACATCCCCGTCCATCAACCCACTTGTCGGGAAATGCTTGATCAAAATCTGGACCAGGGGTCAATTTTTAGCTCAAAAATCAACGTTCTCGAAATTGCCTCAAAACGAACGGGTGCGTAGCCCTCGTCATGACGAACCTAAAGAAACTCGTTTCATCTCAAAAATACGTCGAGAGCGAGAGATATCACTATCTGTTCGAATCATCAAATAGGTAAAAAAAAGGACGCTGACTGTGCAGTCCGTATAGTACGTACGGATGTTGACATGGCATGACTGTACGCTGACATGGCAGTTGATGATGTGGTAGTTTCGTTATTGGCAGGCGTGGTCGAATCAGGATGTGACATGTGGCATCTTATGGTCAAGTGGTTTGGTGCCACGTGGCCCAGTCGTGGGCTGCCACGTGGCACCTTGTAATTGGTTGGTTGTATAAAATTATTATGGAGACCAACGGGATCGACCCCGCGACCTCTGCATGCATCCCAGTGCTTTAGCAACGACCGCCTGACCAACATACCACACGGTGTGACTTAATATACATATGGGTTTAAATATATTTGAATTTCATTTATTGTATGGTTGGCGGGGGGTCGGGCTGGGGCTTAACCCCAGCCCATGGTCACACAACTATTACATATGACCATAACATATGTTATATGCGCGCGGTTCCAATTATTTAAACCACGGTTTTAATATATATTACATATAACCTTGCCATGAAACGCGAGATTTTGGAATTGGTTCTTACGGTTAACACATCCGCCCACCACTTGTCACGCCCAGGTTCAATCTTGGACCCTAGCCCTTTTTGTTTGAAAACACGGTCGTATGGAGGACTCATGTGTCCACGGGTTTGACGGTTAGGGGCTGGCGCGCCCATAACTGTTCGACAGTTTAGCCCATTTTTCGGTTATGCATGGTGCTGGGTTTAAGCATGCAATTTGGAGCGTGTTCTTGGTTCAAGCACACAGAGGTGCGTTTTGGCGAACCAGAGCGAGCAAGCTTGAAGGAAGAGAATGGCAGGAGGCCTATATTTCTCATTTTTTGGCCAATTGAGGTGCCGTAAAATCCCAGCTAGGGGTTTTTGGACGTCCTGAATCCATTCGCACTATTATCAAGGCCATTTGAAGACTTATTTTGCAGGCTTTTAACCATTGAAGTTTCAGGAAGCTCTAGGGAGCTTGAAGCCCTCATTGATTGAGGACATGTTTTGGTGAGCCTATGTTTGTTTTCTGTGATTGAATAATCATTTTTGGCTAATTGTTATGCTATGAACACATCATGATAGGTTTCAGAGGCTTTTGAGGACTTTTACAGGTGTTTTTTTCAAAGAGAAGCTCAGTGAAGCTTATGGCCACATGTAGAAAAGGTCATGCCCGGATGAGCCATGATCCGTTTTTAGAGTTTTATTAGTCATTTTTGGGGTTTTTATGTGTTCTGATCCAAATGGTACAATCTTTTTTTCCATTGGAGTTGAGAAACAGCTTGTAAATTTTTTTTGACAAACTAATCCCAGAGAGATAAGTCCATTGATGGAGGCTCAAGGAGATGTAGCCCGGAGAGGGGTGAACTCATTTATCATCTTGTTCTTGTTGTGAGTTTGATAGTTTATTTGCTGCAAGTTATCTTGTTGTGTATTTATTGAAAGTACATATTTAACCATTTAAAATAACATACCCTCACACATAAGCATTTACAAGAAGATACATAAATTTGGCACATAAACTATCTTGCATATTTTAACACATGAAGCAAGGTCCTGTAAAGTTTATTTTTAATGAAGTAGAGGGTGCTTGCATAGCATAACAAGTCAGCCTTCTAGAGGGTGCTTTAGCATAACAAGTCAGCCTCTATTTTCAGATCAGGTATCGTGAGCATAGCTTGTTTTTCCGTGTTTGCCATTGATAACTTGGAGATTTAGCTATATTTGCAGTGTTTCTTTGTATTGAAATTTGATATCTTGCAAGGATGGAGGAAGCTTAAAGTATTGATAGTTCTCATACATCTCAAAATCAAAGTTCTTGACAAAGATATGTTGAAGGAGATTCTAACCATGAGAGATTTGATGAAAGAGATGTGTGAAGACAGAATGAGAGCATCAACTCTTGAAGAGCAGCTGATGGCCATGAAGAAGGAGAAATACCAGCTTCTTCAAGTTATTGCATGAGATGGAGATCCAACTCCATGAGGCAAAGGAACCCACGGGCACATGCATGGACATAAGGTATGCAATGTTAGTTTATCTTCTAATTCTCTCTCAAGATGAATGTTTTGGTGTTTTTGAAAAGCACGCAAGAGGAATAGGGTCCAAGTTATTGTTAAAAATGGGCTATGAAGGTGAGGCTTGGGGCAAGCATGCACAAGGAATTATTGAGCCTATTGTTGTTGAAGAGAGACCCAAGTATTGTGGTCTTGGATATGAACGAAGAGATTGAGCAAATTCCAAAGTCGAGGAAACAAAGGAAAAAGTTCCAAGAACAATTTTCTTTTCACACTACTTCCTCAAAGAGGCGTATAAAGGTGAATGTTCAAGGTGCACTGGCTTATCATTCAATTGCTTTTGACTATGTTAAGCATGATAAATTTGTATGTAAAAATGGAAGAAAGAATCCATGTACATTGTGGTTTATATAACCATCATGTTTCAAAATGTTGGAAAAGATTGACCAATTTCGTGAAACTTCATAAGCAAAGACAACGGAAAAGAGGATGCAAAAAGATTTGCACTCATTGTCAAAAGCCGGGTCATCTCATTGACCAATGTTGACATTGCATCCAATTCTACCATCCACAACACAAGAAGTAGTTGTATAAAGAGATTGGCAAGAATGGAAGAGGAGTATTCCATCACTGTATGGTGGAGTCAAGATGATTCACAAGAGGACGGTTTTCAGCAGAAAAATTCACCGCTGAGTTGGCTTGGTAAGAAATGGTCGATTTCTTGAGCAAGTAAGGTTTTCATTTTATGTTGTAAATGCACTTTTAAGCTTTATGTGTGCATTTATGTCGAGAGTATTATAGTTTCCAGCAGTTTAACATAACTTGTATGATGCAAGTTACATGTGAATACAATTCATTTTGAAGGCACTTTTGTTGTTGCACAACTTCACCAGAAGGATGTAAAAGATGATAATGGCGTTCACTCTGTTACAACCATGCATATTTTTCATATTCAGCTCTATGTACCCACATGTTTCGGGTTTATGTAATTGTTTGTAATTGAAGGAGAGTTGAAGAGCTATGCACATGCATGTGTTTTTGTGTATGCATAAACAATGAACCTCGGTGATAGTTCATCACGAATGACTCATGATTGTAACATTATTGTGCATCATGTTTGTTGACTTGTCATTTGGTTGAGATGTTTAAAATGCTTTAGACTTGTGTCGATGATTGTCTGATGATTATGTGTGTCGATCATGTTTTTCGACTTGTGTTTAGTCGATGGTGTTTGTTGTTTTGAAAGTTGATTTTGAGTACACTAAGATGCAAGAAAATTCATGTGCTTTGATGAAGTACAAAATGCAACAGTTTGCTTGAAGAGAAAAATACTTTGTTGGCATCATTTTTCAGTCTTGTAAATTTGTTTTCAAGATTGATGGTTTTCTTGGCTTGTGACAAGATGTCGCAGGAAAGTTTTTGCAGCCATTGGAGAGCTGATTGTGTTGACGTAAAAGAGTTCGAAAGAGGGACTTGATTCTCAGTGGGAAGGTTGGAATTCTTCCAAGCACAGAGAGAGCAGTGGGTCAGCAGTAGCCAGAGAACAGTGGTTGAGGGACATAGCCAGTGGTAGTGCAAGGCATGTCAAAGTACTCAGGTGATTGTCAAAAGGACTTTTCAAGTAGAATCCGTTGATATAANGTTGATAGAACTTGAAAGCAGAAGAGTATTGAAGCTCAGACAAATAATCATAAGCTTTTGTGGGTCCAAAAGCCTTTCAGTGGGAAGGCGTGATCAAAATTTGGACTAGGGGTCAAATTTTAGCTCAAAAATAAATTTTATCGGAATTGCCTCAAAACGAACGAGTGCCTAGCCCTCATCATCACGAACCTAACGCAACTCGTTTCTTCTCAAACGAACGTCAGGAGCGAGAGATACCATGATCTTTTCGAATTGTCAAACAGGTAAAAAAAGGATGCTGACTTTGCAGTCCATATAGTCCATACAGATGCTGACGTGGCATGACCATATGCTAACATGGAAGTTGATGATGTGGCAGTTTTTTTATTGGTAGGTGTGGTCGAATCAGGATGTGACACGTGGCATCTTATGGTCAAGTGGTTTGGTGCCACGTGGCCCAGTCGTGGGCTGCCATGTGGCACCTTGTAATTGGTTGGTTGTATAAAATTATTATGGAGACCACCGGAGTTGACCCCGCGACCTCTGCATGCATCCCAACGCTTTAGCAAAGGCCGCCCGACCAACATACCACACGGTGTGACTTAATATACATATGGGTTTATCTATATTTGAATTTCATTTATTGTATGGTTGGCGGGGGGTCGGGCTGGGGCTTAGCCCCAGCCCGTGGTCACACAACTATTACATATAACCATAACATATGTTATATGTGCGCGGTTCCAATTATTTAAACCATGGTTTAAATATATATTACATATGACCATAACATATGTTATATGCGCGCGGTTCCAATTATTTAAACCACAGTTTTAATATATATTACATATGACCTTGCCACGGAGCACTGGATTTTGGAATTGGTTCAAACATTTAACAAATCCACCCGCCACTTGTCACGCCCAGGTTTAATCTTGGAACCTAGCCCTTTTTGTTTGAAAACACAGTCGTATGGAGGACTCATGTGTCCACGGGTTTGACGGTTAGGGGCTGGCGTGCCCATAACTGTTCGACAGTTTATCCCATTTTTCGATTATGTGTGGTGCTGGGTTTAAGCATGTGTTTTGGAGTGTGTTCTGGGTTCAAGCACACATAGGTACATTTTGGCGAACCAGAGCCAACAAGCTTGAAGGAAGAGAATGGCAGGAGGCCTATCTTTCTCATTTTTTGGCCGATTGAGGTGTCGTAAAAGCCCAACTAGGGGTTTTTGGACGTCCTGAATCCATTGACACTATTATCAAGGCCATTTGAAGACTTATTTTGTAGGTTTTTAACCATTTAAGTTTCAGGAAGCTCTAGGGAGCTTGAAGCCCTCATTGATTGAGGACATGTTTTGGTGAGCCTATGTTTGTTTTTTGTGATTGAATAATCATTTTTGGCTAATTGTTATGCTCTGAACACATTGGGACAGGTTTCAGAGGCTTTTGAGGACTTTTACAGGTGTTTTTTTCCAAAGAGAAGCTCAGTGAAGCTTATGGCGACATGTAGAAAAGGTCATGCCTGGATGAGCCATGATCCGTTTTCAGAGTTTTATTAGTCACTTTTGGGGTTTTTATGTGTTCTGATCCCAATGGTACAGTATGTTTTTCCATTGGAGTTGAGCAACAAATTTTAAAAGAACTTTTGACAAATTAATCCCAGAGAGATAAGTCCATTGATGGAGGCTCAAGGAGATGTAGCCCGGAGAGGGGTGAACTCCTTTATCATCTTGTTCTTGTTGTGAGTTTGATGGTTTATTTGCTGCAAGTTATGTTGTTGTGTATTTATTGAAAGTACATATTTAACCATTTAAAATAACATACCCTCACACATAAGCATTTACAAGAAGATACATAAATTTGGCACATAAACTATCTTGCATATTTTAACACATGAAGCAAGGTCCTATAAAGTTTATTTTTAATGAAGTAGAGGGTGCTTGCATAGAATAACAATTCAACCTTCTATTTTTAGATCAATGCTACTATGTGGAACATTATCATAATTATATATATAACATGCATATTAAATCTAATTAACAGATTGTTATAAACAATACAGAGTAAGCACACGATTATTGCTAATATACATCATCAAGGAAATTAACAATAATTCATGTGCGCAACAAAATACATGATAACATATAAGCATCACAGGCATGCAAAACATAATATTAAGCAAAAAATGTTACCTATCTTTGAAATTGTAGTAATTCCACCAACTTTGTGTAGACCTTCCATGAACCACCCAACCTTTGACCACACTTCTCATCACTCTCAACAATAGATCACCCCCAAGCTGGGACTAAGCTCCATCGGGTAGGGAATCCTAGGCACTGCAAGGTCAATGAAAGATACATAGTTACAAAGGAAGGATTCTCTCCTAGGAGTCACTTACGCCCACTACTCACATACCCTCATTCCCCACATTTCTGTCCCACCCCAGGACTATACACCTTCACTGTCACTTGGATAGTCCTTTGGTTGCTAAACCTTTCTTACCTTGGGCTTCATCAATAGACCGGACCGGAAGTCTCTGAGATCTGTGGTAGCTACAGGACCCCTTCCAGGATATCTCACTTCCTCTGTGCACTCTCTGACCTGGAGAGAGTCACTCATAGGCTTGTCAACCTGTTATTTTGACCAATTCCAGCAAATTGAGGACACAACAATAAGGCTCAACAACGTACAATCAGTGGAAGCAACCTCACATGGTCAGGAACTGCACGGCCACAACAACCCACTGGGATATCACAACACGACTCAGGCAATTTCAGGTTTCTCAACCATGCAACACAGGACGGGTTCATGGTTCTAGTTTCAGAGATGCATGAGGGTGTACAAAGATCCCATGTAGAGACTTAATGGTTCAAGTAAGAATTCTCTAGAACAAACACTGAAACAGAGGTCGATCATGGACACCCGCGAGTTCAGACAGAGGATGGAAAATGGGAGGTCGAACGCCCAACATGAATCCCTTCTCTGGTTTTAACTACATGTGCCCAGGTTGACACCTGTCTCCCTGGGGCTGCATGCTCCCCATTTTTCACACGCTCCCCCAACTAGGAACTTAGGATAATACATAACATTTACATAGCTTTGAAATAATATTTAATTATTGTCCCCAAGGTCTTAAGATCTTAATATTATCCCTTCTCCAAACCTTTCATCCCCCTCTCCCTTACCCAAACTTTGTGGAAGCTTAGTCCCCCATCACTCATTCATCGTGGTCGGTCCACATGAAGAGATGTTTTTATATTAATAATGTGCATCATTACATGTACAAAAACCGGGCTCTTGGCCTTCAAAACTTAGGCTCTCTGGCCTAATAAACGCATAAATCCACCAACTTCTATAAAATTGGCTCACCATCCTAAAAAACATAATTACAATTCATAATGAAATTGGGCATGTCCTTGGGGTATTACAATCCCCCCCCCTTATTTTTGCACAGTCCTTAGTGAAACTTTCACACAACATCAACAAGATTTCCAAAATCTTAAAAATGATTTAGGTATTCTGCCTGCATAACATCTTCATGGTCCCATGTCGTGTCCTCGGGACCGTACCAGGTCCATTGGACCTTTACAAGTCATATGGCTTGATTTCAGAGATGTTTTCTTTTCTGGTCCAATATGCACACAGGATGCACTTGCAGGATACCTTCTTGTTCCACCTAGATCACATTCCAGTGAATCACATGATTAGGATCAAGTATATATTTCTTAAGTAATGAAACATGAAACAAATTATGTACAGTCATGGATGCAGGTAATGTAAGCATATATGCAACTGGCCCAATCCTTTCTAGGATTTCAAATGGCCCACAACATCTGGCTACCAACTTGGAACAGTTTCCTAGCCTCAGGGAACTTCTATTGGCTTTTACTTTTATAAAAACATGATCTCCCACTTTAAACTCTCTCCGGGTTCTATTTTTATCAGCATAACGTTTCTGCATGTCTTGGGAAGCTTTCAAATTCTTCTTAATTTTCAACATTTTCTCTTCCATTTCCTTAAGAAACTCTAGCCCAACTACCGCTCTATCAGCTGGGTTATCCCAGCCTACTAGAGTATTTCACTTTCTTCCATAAAGTGCTTCAAATGGGCTCATCTTCAATGATTCTTGATACCCATTGTTGTAGGTGAATTCTACCAAGTGTAGGTAGTTTTCCCATTTCGATGGTTTGTCCATCAAATACATCCTCAGTATGTCTTCTATCACTCGATTCACCCGCTTTGTCTGCCCTTCCAACCCAGGATGATAGGTTGTAATGAAATTCATATTCGTTATCAATCCCTTGAATAAACCTTTCCAAAAATTTGAGGTAAATTTGAGGTCTTTGTCAGACACAATTATCTTGGGAGTTCCATGGAATCGTGCCACTTCCTTCATAAAAATATTAGCAACCTCCGTTTCCTTCTGAGTAGTCTTTAACTGAATGAAATGGGAAGCTTTTGTAAGGTTTTCCACCACTACCATAATTGAATCATGCTGCTTGCATGTTCTAGGAAATCTTGTGATCGAATCCATTGTCAACACTTCTCACTTCCACTCAGGAATGGGTAACAGTTGCAACAATCTAGCTAGGTGCCTATGCTCAACATTATCCATTTGGCATTCCATACATCTAACAATGTATTCTACAATCTCTTTCTTGATACATGGCCAAAAGTAATGGCTCTTGACTTCTGCCACAGTCTTCTGATATCCAGGGTGCCCAACATAAGGAACATTATGCATTTCTCTCAGAGTCACAAATTTCAAATTCTGGACATTGGGTATATAAATTGTATTTTTCTACAGAAGTATTCCATCAGTCTCTAACTTATAATCTTCCACTCCTTGCGGTGTCTTATCTTGCTGTATCTTCACTACCAGTTCCTTGTACTGAAAGTTTGCACTTGCAACTTCCAAAACTATACTCTTTATATCGGTTTGGTACATGCTAATGGTTGTAGCATGTAATTCTTGTAATCTCCTGCTAAGTGCATCAACCATTTACCTGAGGGTAGTAGGGAGTAGAATGGATTAATGTAATCCCACATAGTTCACAGAGTATGATCAATGATTCAACTTTGATGGAGGTAACATTGTCAGTAAAAATCTTGCTTGGACAACCAAATCTGGACATGATATCTTCAAGGAAGCTAATGATTACTTTGTGGGAGGCACTCATTGTAGGGATGGATTCTATCCATTTGGTGAAATAATCCGTGGAAGTCAAAATCCACCTGTTTTGACCACTTGAGGATGGGTGGATTTCCCCAATGAAGTCAAGACCCCACTGTTGAAAAGGTCTAGAAACTACCACAGGTTTCAAACAAAAATATTTTAGGTACTTCTTTCCAGAATTTTTTTTCCATTTGACACAAGCTCTAATCTTTCCGCAAACATCAGTAAAAAGGCTGGGCCATAAATACCCAACTCTAAGGATTTTATAAGATGTGGTCCTCCAAAAATGATGTCCCCCACATAAGTTGTCATGAAAATTAGTCATATCGTTTTGGGCTTCTCGTGGGTCTAGACATCTTAAGAGAACCCCCAAAGGATCCTTCCAGTACAAAACCTGATCAATGAGATAATATTTGATTTCTTTGAGTTTCAAATCTCTTACCTTTTTCTTGTCCAAGCCATCAGGGGGCCACAACTTCTGCATAAAATATATGATGTCTTTATACCAAATGCATTCTGCTAAGTTCAGGTTGACATGAGAGTCTTTATCAACAATCTCAGTTTTCTGATTTTCTGAAGATATGTTCATGAAATTAGCCCCCAAATCCTTGCAATTTGATTCATCTAGTATCATGACTAAACCTTGGCCTTTCACCAACTTAGTGGTATTTAGTTCGAGATCAAATTCCAAAATTTTGGCAATCCATTTGATTCTCTTCCCGTCTATGTCAAGCTGGATCAATATCTGTTTTCCTGAGACTGAGGGGACATACGAAATAATCTTTGAATGAAAAACATAGACTCTAAAATCCTTGAGGGATTTCACCAAAGCATATTCCTACTTCTCCATGATATCATATCTCATTTCTGCATCCCTCAATGCTCTACTGAAAAGGGAAATAGGCTTCTCTAACCCCTTTGTATTTCTTTGTAGAAAAACAATAACCAATGTATCAGATGAGGAAAAATAAAATATTAGAAATTCCTTAGAATAGTCAGGGCTGATAAGCACAGGTGCTTCAGTCAAATGTCTTTTGATTTGGTTAAAAGAATTTCTGGACTCAACAGTCCATTTCACCTCGCTTCCTTTTCTAATCATGGTTGTAATGTGCTTAACCATATCAACAAAATTAGAAATGAACCTTCTCAAAAAGTTTATTTTACCAAGAAAGACTGAACCTCTTTCTTAGATATGGAAAAAGGTAAGATCTAGATGATCCCTACTCTTCTTGGAGCAATTCTTACCCCCTCAGCTGTCACAATATGCCACAATATTCCCTCTTTCATAGCAAACAAATATTTCTTAGAGTTTAGGGAGAGACCAAACCTTCTGCACTTCAGGAAGACCTTCCTCAAATGATGACAGTGCATTTTATCTGTAACATCCCTGTCCATCAACCCAGTTGTCGGGCAATGCTACTATGTGAAACATTCTCATACTTATATATATAACATGCATATTAAATCTAATTAACAGATTGTTATAAACAATACAGAGTAAGCACAAGATTACTGATAATATACATCATCAAGGAAATTAACAATAATTCATATGCGCAACATAATGCATGATAGCATATAAGCATCACAGGAATGCAAAACATAATATTAAGCACAAAATGATACTTATCTTTGAAACTGTAGTAATTCCACCAACTTCGTGCAGACCTTCCGTGAACCTCCCAACCTTAGACCGCATTGCTCATCACTCTCAACAATAGGTCACCCCCAAGCTGGGACTAAGTTCAACCGGGCAGGGAATCCTAGGCTAGGCAAGGTCAACAAAAGATACACAGTTACAGAGGAAGGATTCTCTCCCAGGAGTCACTTATGCCCACTACAGACATACCCTAATTCCCCACATTTTTTTCCCGCCCCAGGACTATACACCTTCACTATCACCCGGACAATCCTTCGACTGCTAAACCTTTCTTGCCTTGGGCTTCAACAATAGACCAGACTAGAAGTCTCCAAGCTCTATGGAAGCTACAGGACCCCTTCCAGGATTTATCACTTCCTCTGTGCACTCTCTCACCTGGAGAGAGTCCCTCATAGGCTTGTCAACCTGCTCTTTTAACCAATTCTAGCACAGTGAGGACACAACAATAAGGCTTAGCAACACACAATCAATGGAAGCAACCTAACACGGTCATGAACTGCACAACCACAACATCCCACTGGGATAGCACAACATGACTCAGGAAATTTCCGGTTTATCAACCATGCAACATAGGACGGGTTCACGGTTCTGGTTTTGGAGATGTGTGAGGGTGTACAGAGATCCCACATAGAGACTTAATGGTTCAGGTAAGAATTCCCCAGAACAAACACCAAACTGATGTCGATCATGGACACTCGCGAGTTTAGACAAAGGGTGGAAAATGGGAGGTCGAACGCCCAGCACGACTTCCATCTCTGGTTTTAACTACATGCGCCCAGGTTAACACCTGTCTCCCTGGGGCTGTATTCTCCACATATTGCACACGTTCCCCCAACTAGGAACTTAGGATAAAACATAACATTTACACAGCTTTGAAATAATATTTAATTATTATCCCCAAGGTCTTAAGATATTAATATTATCCCTTCTCCCAACATTTCATCCCCCTCTCCCTTACGCAAACTTTGCAGAAGCATAGTCCCCCATAACTCATTCATCGTGATTGGTCCATATGAAAAGATGTTTTTATATTAATAATGTGCATTATTAAATGTACAAAAACCAGGCTCTTGGCCTTAAAAAATTAGGCTCTCTCGCCTAATAAACACATAAGTCCACCAACTTATATAAACTTGGCTCACCATCCTAAAAAACATAATTACAATTCATAATGCAATTGGGCGTGTCCTTGGTGTTGGATCATGTTGTCATTGATGCCAATGGTTTGATTGATTGATGTCAAGTGATTGATTGATGTCAAAGGATTGATTGACTGATGATTTATGTAATATATTATGTATTTTCCTTGATGAGAATGCATAGATTAAGATGGATCAATGAGTTTTCATTATTACATGATGAAGATGGATCGATGTGGTTCCATTGGTATATGATGCATTGTTGGAAAAATGTATAGATGACTCATTATTGTCTTATCATAATTGATAAGGTTCACAAATGGATGAACTCGAAAGTGGTCCACTTATGGTGAAAGCCCTCATGGGAAGATGCTTTACGGATTGAGTTATCCTAGAAGAAAGGTTGGAGGAACCATGCTTGTATGAGGAATAACGAGATGAAGATCAAGGAAATTGTTGGTGAAACTATCCT
>SNQJ01S0036572.1:4076-33961 GCA_010110895.2 Picea sitchensis
TTGTGATGAATCTTTTTATTGTTTATTTTTTTGTTTTATTTGTATGTGAATCACTGTACATTGGAAAATTTTACTAAATGTTTTCATTTTTTTACTTCAGATGTATAAAAATATGAAAGAAAATGATAATTTTTTATAAAATTTCGACTTTTTTTGTTCAATTATGTCCATAAAAAAGCTTTATTTGACATGTTATTTTAAGGAATATGTACCAAAATGTATAGGTTTTTTATGATATATGGCTATAAAATGTGTAGTTTTTTGATAAATATTCAAAAGTAGTGTTATTTAACTACAATTGTTTTCGATTTAATGAAGTAAAGGTAAACAATGTGTTAAAAATGATGTTTTTCAATATATTTAAAAGGTATGGAACAATAAATTAATTAAGGAGACAAAATTCTATGAAAAATCATAACTTTGAAAAAGTAAATGGTAGAAAACATTTTTAAGATTGAAAGAAGCATGAAAAAAGACTAAAAAATGAGTTGAATAAAAACAATATATATATATATATATATATATATATATATATAGAAAAAATGAAAATAGATGAAAAGTGAGAATTAAAAAAAATAATTGGAAACATTGTGGATCGAAAAATTGAAAATATCAAAAATCAACTAAAAATAGAGAGGGGGTGCTACCGATAGCACCATTTTTTAAAACGAGGTAGAAAATTGGACCCCCCAAAAAATGAGAACTTTGGAGAGTTCTCATTAAGTTGGTAACTATGTTTAGCTCAACAGGTGTGTGAATTATCATCGATTATTGAATGGATGATGAGAGGAATAATGGAAAGAATGATGGAAGAGATCCCCAAATGAACTAAATCCAAACTATATGTATGCATGTCCCCAACTTGACACATGTCATGCTGGGAGATACTTTCCTTAGAACTTAGGATAAAATAATTACCCATACTTTATACATTAAGAAATATTAATATAATATTCCTTTTTGGCTTAAGCTCCCTGGCTTAGCCCTTTTTCTTACTTTTTAGACCCCACCCTTTTCCTAACTAGTGGACTTTAGTCCCCCATACTCTTTTATCATGGTCGATCTACGCACATCAATGTGTTTTGTATTAATGATGTGACATATACAAAACTAAGCACACTGGAATTTAACATCTAGGCTCTCTAGCCTAATAATCACAAAACTGGCTCACCAGCCTATAAAACATAACATATACACAAAGGCTCATTGGCCTCAATATCGTGCACACTTAAGATGTTGCGCGCGGTATCCTGGAATGTGCACACTTCATCATTTTACTGTGCAATACATGTGCGCACTATGCCATGAAAGGTCCATACAAAAGGATATCAAACAACTGACCATCTTAATTACATTTGCATTTACATTTACAATTGGGTTCAACCTAGGGATATTACAACGCACAGTCCTTTCACTAGCTAAATCACGTCGTTGCATCACATAACAGTGACACTCTCTCCCTTTCACTTAATTACATTGCTTATTGATGAGGTTCGCCTCTTCTTCCCGACACGCTACCCGTTGAAAAATTTCCCTCTCATGTAGCAAATGCATCAAAAACAACATGGTGACCCCTCATTATCATCGGGCACATTGAGGACAATTTGCTTCCTCTCGCCAATGTTGATCAGCTCAACGTATCCCATTTTCTCCTTGAGGATTATCTCATTCCCCTCCTAGCTCGAATCCCTTCTTGTTGGGTTCATTAGTTAATCTCATTACATTTCCAATGATCAAACTCTTTATGCCTATCTAGACAATTGGTCATTAATTTTCTATCTCAATTGATCCGCTTCAGATCAAAGTCATAATCAAGTTTTAGTGTTCCCAATGGATTTATTCGCACACATGGTACTAGTTTTTTTTTTTTTTTTTCTTGATGTTACAAGTAAATTTTCATTTTGGAAGCCTCACCTAGCATCATATGGGTTAATCATAACACCTACAAGTCTTGTGTTAGTTCTGAAAGTCACTTTGGGAGCACTCGATGTCAGTTGACAGTTTTGGAGTATTTATAATTTTTTTATATTAATCCATAATATTAGTATTAATGGGTGGATCAAGATCATGTACATCACACATGACCCAACAACTGACCAAATTAAATTTGGATGAAGTACCAACGAACGCGGGACCCAAACTTTCATTAAAAAACGCCTTTGAGTGCAATTTTTTGGCATCAATCAAAGTGATATTTTCATCTCTAAAATAGTATAATTTTATTATTCGCACCAATATGATTCCAACATAATTGACAAAATCGAAATCTGTGGTCTGAAATTGACAAAACAATCGTCTAGGATTTCCTTCCAGGAAAGCCTCAATAGCCATGGCCATCATTACAAATGGACCCACTCAAATGATATAACAACATGTTCAATTATATTGATATAAAAATTTCTCTATTCTCTCCACGTTGCAAAAAATGACACCTCAATCGAGCATCGCATGAGGAAGTTACGAGATTTTGAACTCAAGCTCTCATTGTCTCTCACCAATTCGACACTTGAATTTTCCAATTTTTCTTTCTCGGGATGGAGGAATTCCCTTCAAATCTTCCAAGATTCTTGAAGGATTTCCCTTCAACTCTTCTGATCTACTCGGAGGAGTTGCCTTCAAAGCCTCTAAGCAAGTTTAGGAAGTTGTTAGGAAAGCCTCCGAGCAAGTTCGGAGAAGTTGTTAAGAAAGTCTCCAAGAAAGTTCAGGGAAGTTGTTATTAAAGTCTCCAAGAACATTTGGAGGAGATTTTATCAACTCCTCCAAGCAGGTCGGAGGAGTTTTCATCAAAAACTTAAAGCAAAAGAGAACTGTCTCTTGTAAATAGACCATAACTTTTGACTCATGTGTTCGTTTTACGACTTCTTTATACCATTGGAAAGGTATTTCATAGCTCTACAAATTTATGTTTATGTTATTTGAGAAATGAATCATGCATAGTACATGTTTTCCAGTTCGAAGGAGTTACCATCAACTGCTTCGAGCAGGTCAGAGGAGTTAGTTCAAACTCCTCCGAGTAGAAGAAGACTGACTTGCATAAAATGGTCATAACGTTTGACTTAGGAGTTCATTTTGCGACTTATTTATACCTTTGGAAATTTATTTATGAGATGTACAACTTTCTAGTTATGTGATTTGAGAAATTCCTAATTTATGGTGCACTTATTCTAGTTCAAAGGGGTTCCCTCCAACTCTTTTGAGCTGCTTGGAGGAGTTACCTTCAACTCTTCCAAGCTTCCTGGAGGAGTTTCCTTCAAATTCTCTGAAAAGTTTGGAGAAGTTGTTAAGAAATTCTCCAATTAGGTTGGAGGATTTTTCATCAACTCCTCTGATCATGTCAGAGGAGTTGTCATCAACTCCTCTGAGAAAAAGAGAATCATCTCTCGTAAATTGACCATAAAGTTTAACTAGGGTGTCCATTTTGCGATTTATTTATAACATTGGAAAGGTATTTCATACCTATAAAACTTTATAGTTATGTGATTTGATAAATTTCTATTGCACGGTACACTTATTCCAGTTTGAATGAGTTACCAACAAATCCTTTGAGTAGGTTGGAGGAGTTAGTTTAAACTCCTTCGAGCATAAGAAGACTGACTTTCGTAAAATCGTTATAACTTCCTAGTTATATGATTTGAGAAATTCCTAACCTATGTTATACTTATTTTTGGATTAATATCTAAAACCTTATTGACATCCTTGAAGAACACCATAAATCGACATGAGTGAAGGAACCATGAATCGAAGTCAGGGAAGTTTATAAATGATACTTCAATTATTTTATGCCCCATTTATTTGCATTCAAATTATTATTCTTGATATTTTATCTAGATTTACTCTCATCTATTGTATGTTGAATGTTGTCAGGTATCGATAAAGGGGGATAGTGCTCAACATTCTCACAATGAAATCTACAACTAAATATGATGAAGCACAAATAACGAAAGATATAACAGTAATGGAGGAGAAACACATAACATAGCTGGAAAATGTATGAAGCAGGGATATAGAAACTCCATGACGATTTTATGTCAAACTCAGGACGACGAATATGCCCTCATACCCAAATCTAGTCTTCATTATGCGCAAGACACATATGGCCGAAATCCATAATGACCCATTAGTTCTAGAAGACAAATTCGAAATGTAACCATTGTTCGTTTTGTTCATCATCAGAAAGAGGATGAGGACAAACATTGGAATATGAAAGGTCATCAAGGGGGATGAAAGGCCAAAGGTCTTATTGAACCTCAATAAATACTAGAATAGAACCGAAATAAATGGATTTTTCCTCTTCAAACATTGTACACCTTTGAACTACTTCAGGAATACAATTTCAACTAAAATTGGAGAGTTGTCCTAAGATTTTTCATGTACTATTGTTGAAACTGTTAATACAGAGAAGCCCTTGGGGAAAACTTTTGATTGAGAGAAGGACTTGCATGTATTGTTATTTTTCTATGAACTATTTCAAGCAGAATATTCGTTGTTCACATGGGTTGTAAGAGCATGTTTGTTTATGGACTATTCTAATGCAATATATGTCTTCTTGGAGTTTTTTCATCATTTCTTGTATTACATGTCCTGAGCGAATGAGTTGCTAATGTATGTGATATAGTGACTTAGAATATTCTGGTTATATATTTGTGTGCATGTGTTAACTAACTTTATTTATTCATTTCATATATTTGGGTGAAGCTATTGGTAGAGTTAGTTTCATGCTACAACTCATTCACTTACATTAATTTTCTCCTAGATAGGATAGGTTAGATTAGAATTAGATTAGGCATGCATTTAGATAGTCTTCATCTACATCTTCCATTTTCACAACCACCCATCACTCACCCTCATAGGTGGACTAGGCCACAACCATTAGAACAAAACCAATAATCACTATCGATACATAATTTGGATGGGTTCCCTCTTCCGAATGGTGGGAGGTTTAATTGGGACTTCTTACCGGGGAGAACCTATTATTGTTTTCGGGTGAACTTGGACCCGTCAATAGAATTGGCACTATAAGGAGGTCTGGATGAGAAGCCTGCCCATGTGGAGTCATTTCATTTAAATCTTAACCAACCCATTTCTCCTCCCCAAACCTTTGTATATGATGACCCTTTCAGTCTTCCAAGACCTGTCGAGGCCATCTAAATCAAGATATTTAATCTCTTGTGAAATCCAAAATTTGATGGTGAAGGGAATGTATCTCCATTAATGCATCTCAAATGATTTTACATTGCTCGACGAAATCTTAAAATTATATAAGACAATGAAACATGTTGATTGTTCATCCTCACATTCGAAGGGTGAATTAAAGCCTAGTTTAACACATTTCCAGAAAAATCAATTCATAGCTGGAAACAATTCATGGAAATGATTATTGCTACTCATGAAAATTACAGTTACGATGAACTCATTGATGAACTGGTAGAAATCCCTAGGCTAAGAAATGAATATGAGAATGATATATTTCAAAGTGTCATGTGTATTTACTGTAGATTTCTTGAACGAGATGAACCCTCGGGCCAAGAAATATTTGATTGGTTTTCATATCTCATCTGTATTTATGAAGAATGTGATCTGAATGATCAATCCATCTCCTATTCACAAAATTCAGATATGACCACAAACGATATAGGGGACATAGTATCCAACCAGCACTCTGACACAACTATGGTAGAATCTTTATCAGTAATACTATATCCCGTAGCCCCGAAGTGTGAACCATGTAACAATCCCCCTTCCGAAATTCATGATCATATCTTGGTCTATGATGAATCTCTTACGGAGGAAATCCCATCATCTTCAAAATTTGAATATCTTCATGCAATGTATACATATCAATTTGATGATAATCATCCACATGAGAAGCCATTCTTTTATCATGTAATAAACTCTTCACATTACTATTTTGTTAATGAAATGTTGAATGATATACTGGATCAGGAAGAGTGTCCAGCCTTGATCAATTGAACACTCATTCTTCATGATACTTTGTATGAAATTCATTTCATTGAAAATCCTTTATCATTCAAWTTTTTGGAACATGGTGAATCACATTTGGATTTTGATGTCCCTATTTTTGATGATTACTTTCCAGTCCCAAAATTGAATGAAAACATTGAACTATCACTCATTGGTCATACGCAATATGATATTTCTAACCTTGATGAACATGTCCTAATCACTGAAAATCTAAAGTATGCAGGGCACCATAATTTCATTCATCCTTATGAACAAATCACAACAAATGAACAACTCGTCACCATGCAAAGAATAAGAAACATTGAGTTAAGCAAGGATATGTTATGGCCTCAACCTTCCCTGAAATTAACTTTTAGTCCTTAGGGGAAAATTCATCAATCGTACTTGGATTTTATTTCAATTCTCCAACACTCCTCACTTGGATTGATTGATGTCATAGGAGAATATTTGGAGATATATTTAACTCAATGTTTCCCTCAGAAAATCCACCATTATCTCTCCTCTTAGCATGTCAAGTACGTGAAATTTGAACCCACGGAGATCTACATCGGAAATGAGACACTCCCGTTTCTATTGATGATTATGTCAATTGTTTGTTGTCTTACTTCTACCCTTGGGATGAGAAATATTACCCACTTAGAGACTCCTTTACAAATTATGTTGCATGGAATTTTCATTCATGAACCTCATCAGGTATGTATCTCATTCTTGATTTCCTTCGAGTAATCATATGATTATCATTGTAAATTTTATGATGGAATTAAGTCATGGTTGGAGGAATCTTACATATCTGCATGTACTAGGAATCATAATGCCTCTAAATTTAACTTGTTGAGTGGAAACTTGTTTGAATCAATTCTTCCTATCCTTCATCTCTCATTGATTCATTCTATGTAATTAGCCTTCAATGAACATGCAGTTTTAGGTTTGGAGTTACTTGATTGGCTTCACTGGAACTATGCTTATACCTAGCTTCCTTTCAACAAGTGTAGGTTAGGTTAGAAATACGATTATCATAGTTGTATTACTTCCTTTCTTCCTGTAGAGCTTAGATATTTATTTTTATTTTCATATGAATAACATATGTTTAGATTTGTTTTTTTTTCTTCAATAAAGATCACCAGTTGTCATTCGCTTAATTTGGAGTTAGTGGTGTTTTATTTAGTTTAATTTCCTTTTCATCAAAGTTTTCTTCTTTTAGTGAAATTCTCTTCATTTTGTTTCACCAAAAATTTGGCTCCTCCATATTAATGAGGAAACCATGTGCAAGACTTCTTTGAAAGGTTCAATTGCAAAATTCACTTGTGTCAACAACATTTACCCTGACATTGATAGTTGGGAAACTAGTTACCCTGAAACGTTGAAAGAAAATTTGTTGGGAAATTCTTTACAGTTCGACCAAGATTGATATTGGATTAAAGAAATCATGTGTGTTGTTAATTTCCTTAGTCAGGATCGTGTCTATTGAGAAGAACACACTAAAGCATTTGTGGATCTATGACAGATGGTATGCTTGAGAATTCATGGTACACTTATCCTTTTTCCCAGTCTTAAAGTCTATTTTCAATCATGGGGGAAAGCAATACTATATTTCACATCTAGTATATGCCTCGAGCAATACCGTATAAAGTTTTAGTATCCCTTTAATCTATTTAATTCGAATCCAATATCAAGTATATTGGTCAATAAAATGGCTCTCAAGGACACCTCTTTAGGTAATAACTCGTAATCATGACAGTTATAGTCATTTTGTTTCCAAAAAGAGAGATTGCACAACACAAACCAACATTAAAGTTCAATCCTACTCTATCTCCTAGAAAATGGAATGGGTAATACTCATGGCTTGATATCATATACCAGACAAATTTTGGTTATCATTTTCAGATTACTATGGTGAGGATTTTTTAGAAATATTTTCCAAAGTTGATCATGGAAATATATATATTCAATTGAACAAAAAGACAATATTTAAGGAAGACAAACTTGTTAAGAAGGTTGGAATTGATCAAGAAACATCAACACAATGGTTGAATAAGCATATCATTATGTAACATCAGTTCTAGAGATTAAAGAAGTGAAAATGAAATAGACATGTCAAAAGGCCAAAGTCAAGGAAATCTGATAGACAATGAAGGGAAACTCTGGCCAACCCTTTCCCCCTAAAGAAAAAGGTTGCACAATGGAACTAGAAGTCTTTATAAAATCATGATGAGAGGTGTAATTCTCATCCATCAATAGAGATAAAACCCATATGAATGAAGTATCATGAGTATTAGCTTTCACATGGATTAATCGTTTCAAGAAGTTGCAACTTTCTAGCTAGTCGAAATGTGTGAATATCCTATAATCTATTAGAAACACTCAATCTATCATTTCTTTATCTATCAACTGCATTTCCTAATTACATATTGTTGATCATCATTCATCTAAAAATATTGATTT
The DNA here is from genome assembly GCA_010110895.2 of Picea sitchensis. Classification (NCBI taxonomy): domain Eukaryota; kingdom Viridiplantae; phylum Streptophyta; class Pinopsida; order Pinales; family Pinaceae; genus Picea; species Picea sitchensis. Next base: position 12,501 of record SNQJ01S0036572.1, read on the forward strand.
TTTAGTTGCAACAAGAAATTGGACTGAATTCATCTCTATCCTTGAATCGTCATCTCTCCTAATTAAACATTTTTTTTCTTCCCATTCTTTCATCATCATATTTTCCCTTCAAAGCAGTTCATTTATTCATTTTTTTTTGTCTTATGACCTATGATTATATTTCATGACATACAAAACTCTCACCTTTTTTTTTCTTTTCATAGGAAGCGCCTTCACACTGGAAGCCGACACAAATCCACTTGCATCTCTTTCCTAGTTCATGAGCAAAATTAGGGGTCTCTGTTTGAAAATGAATCATAAATATTTGGAGATGTTGTGACAATAGTTACACCATCATTGAGCATAGTGGTTAATCAACGTTCATCCTTGTACATTGGTTGGAAAGAATATCCTATTTAATGGAGGAACCATCCACACACTAAGTAGCATCTCACATGAAAGGAAAAGTGTCGAAGTCTAAAGGATGAAAACAAAAAGGGGATATCTCTATTTAGCTAGGTGCAAAAAATATACAAATAAATATCAAAATATTGTAGTCATCCCCTATCAGAATAAAAAGGCCATTACTTTCCCCATCCACCGAATGTTAAACATGCACTAAATAATCCGGGAAGGAATGGAAAGGAAAGTTTGACCAGACTAGGGGACATGTAGATATCTTCATCGAGGATATGGATTCTTGCTGGCAGCGAAGCAAGGTATGTGACACCATGGTGACTCCATCGGGGCTATGGACTCTCTCAGGTAGTGGAACAACACTTGCGAGATATCTATATACGCACATGGTGAAAAATGTTTATTTATCCCAAACCTATATCATCCCCAAGATGGAGATACCAACCTGGATCGTCGATGCAGTTTAAGGAAATAAATTATATAATCATTCATCCTCCATCTACAACAGAAGATATCTTCTATACAATATGCAAGAATCACCAGTGAGCCCACAAAAATGGAATCATCCAGGTAACTGTTAAGCATTATTCCCAGAATTTTTTGAACTTAAAAGTAAATTTCATGACCTTGTATATTTTGTTCTTATCAGTTAGGAAAGTAGAAGATATTTTGTCTTCACCCAATGTGTTTCAATTTATTGTTCCCCCACAACAATCTCCCAATTTTCTTGTCTTAGCCTCTATCCAAGACAAGAAATTCATCCCCCCCTTAATTCTTTCAATCGGAACCCTCACACACTCTCTCTCACACAAATATTTATTCCCAAGTTCTTCTCACCCTACCTCTCTTTACCGCTTTCAATTACGCCTCAAATCACTTCTACTCGACGATGCACACTTCAGTGATTCCCCTCTTCCTGCACTGATACATAACATTCTGACGCATGAATCCTTCTTCTACCTTTTCATTGTAATGCCATTTTGTTTTTCATCAGTTCATCGTCTACCTCCCTTTGAACTTGGATAATGCACTATCGTGCTTCTTCCAAACCTCATTGACTCACATCTTCATCGTCAGTGAAATTTTCATGATCAATGTCATATCATTGATATTGGTCACATTATTATATTCATCGTGTGCATGCCTTTCACCAACTAAATCACTTCTACTTTTGTTGTTTCATCACATAATAGTGATGCTCTCTCCCTTTCACTTCATTACAATTTTTATTGAGGAGGTTCACGTCTTCTTCCTGACATGCTACTCATTGACAAGTTTCCCTCTTGTTGAAACAAAGTTTATTTTTTTTCTCTAAATCCAAGTCCCCTTTTTCTCTGGTTACAAAGTCGCCCTTGGTTCTAAAAAGGAGTCAAAAATTCTCTCGGGATTTTTGGGTTTCAGGGTTCGGCTACTCACGAAGTATTTTTTTTAATAACAATGCCAAAGTATCGGTACCAAAATGTCAAAACAGTGATTTTTTAAAAGGAATTGAACCGATTTTAAAGTAATAATTAAAAACGTTAACAACTTTCTAAGCCTTTCACATGTTCTTTTTTGGCCATCTCAACTTAAACAACATTTCAAATGTCTTGATGTTCTTTTTACGAAATACCTTTTAATCATGAGTAATTAAGTTTTAAAACATACTTAAAAAATCATTAATCAGTCGCAATTTGGGAAATCAAAGAGTCGACATTGTGTCTCCTTAAAACCTCAATTCCCGAAGTTGCGAAATTCTTAAAAGCTAATACTATGTTTATTAATAAGTAAGAAGGTTTAATGATAATAAATCCCATCACGATTTCACAATTCAGGATTTCTTGCGTTAAAGAGTCGTCGGAGTCCCGATACTCCAATCCACAAAAGGTAAAGACTAACCCTTGATTGTGATTAATTAAAGGGTTAAAACAAGTGAATGGTGCCTAAATGAATCCCATTGTAGTTTCATGATTTGGGATTTACCTGTGTCATACCTCTTAGAGACACGATGCTCAAAACTCCGAAACATGAAATCCCAAAATAATTAAGTGCTTAAATGTAATTAATATAATTTTAAAACAAGCATTAAGGGTATTAAATAACTTTTCATGTTTCTCTATTCGGGAGTTTTCGATGACCTTCCTTTCGAAATCCTAGTTTTGAAATCGTCGATATGTGGCAATATCTATAATGTATTAATGAAAATATTTTTAACATGAAGTGCGTATCTCTAGGCCTACCATCCACATTAAAGCATTTAATTTTTATCGTCTGTATCAGTACGCCAAATTTAAGACAGGTTAAAGGTAAATAAAGGTTTTCCATTTCAAATTTCATTCTTATTTTTAGACTAGGAGCGAGTTACATTCAGGAGAACTCACACATTTCTTCTCTACAACAGGTTTTCATTTTAGCACAAACATCACGGCACCCAGAAAAGTGCCTAAGAAGAGTGAGGAGGAAGGTGAAATCTCGAATCCGAATGGATATGTTATATCTGACACTACACTACATGCTATGGATTCAGTCAAATCATCAAGGGAGATTTTTGAAACCTTAGACTATGAGATTCAGAATTGCCCAGACGATTTCGGAAATGAAGGGACTGAAAATAAACTCAAAGACATAGCAGAGTCTGAGCTTCATAAAATAGCCACATGGTCGAGACTCATGCCATACAATGACATGATAAGCTGGGCTTTAGAGAAAAATAACATTCAGACAAGGAGAATTCTAAATAGCCAAAAGGTCGTCATCGGCTCGTTCAGAACCAAGCACATCCAAGTAATGTATAAACTGTCCCCTACTTCTAAATACATTTATAATGTTGAATTCGTAGAGGAGTTTCAAAGAAAGGAGTGTACAGAATTCACTCAAACATATCCAGGTATAATCAAAGAATGGTGGGGAATTCCAGTGAGATTTAGATATGATACCCATGGCAGTTATTCCATAGCTCCGTTAAACTAATAAATGGTTTATATAGATTTGATGTTATGTATAATTTTCAGGAGGAAAATCCCTACCCATTTCCCTGCAGAATGGATGCCACTTATACATGAAGTAGCCGAGGGTTACAGTTTCAACTGGGGTAAAATTTTATTAGATAATCTAACTAAGGAGATTGCAGAGTACCACATGGAAAAATTGAAATGTCGACCTGCGTCTTTTTACATGTATGCATATATTATGGATGTTATATGTTACATGACTCCATTCCCCTTGATGAATTGGAGTTGGAACCCAGCCTGTGCGGAGCCCATTCATGTTTATCACTCTAAACTATGGAAGGAGAATGTTAAAGGTTTCTTTTACAAAATATGCCATTACGTAGTGCTACCTTTGCACAAAATTTTATATGGTTATACACCCCCTCATATTTCAAAGCCAATCATGGGAAACCTCAAGGTGATTGCAGATTAGCTCATTGAAGAGGATTTCTCCTATGTCAGGGTTTTTCAGTGCTCAATTCCTCCTCATGCACTTCCAAAATTCCTTCCCAATAGACTGGTGTGCAGGGAGGTGGCCTACCAAATAGTAACAGGTGGCATTGACATAGAATTGAAATCATCTCAAAAGAATTTCTGGCCACTTTTTTCGGTATAGATTGGCAAGTGTTCACTGCTTAACTTTGGTCATTCCAAGGTAGAAGTTGCAGCATCGGAAGGCATCAAATTAGTAGATATTGAACTCAAAAAACATGATCCTTATAAAATTGTAGGAAATCATCCTTCTCATTGCAATATGAAAATGTATGAACATGAATATTCTCCCTACGATGACATGTTCAAGGGAGCCAGAACCTATGAGGAAATATTAGACAGAGTTCAAGCATTATCACCTGGCCTATAGACCAAATTTCTAACTTTCCAGAAGCACAGGCAAAGTTGTTTTCCAAATATACTACAAGGAGAATCAACAAACCCTCCTCCAACTCAACAAATTATTCCCCCAGGTTTCGGATCAGAGGCTCATGAAAAAGGGATTGCAGAAGAAAATCCAAAGAAGACTGAAGCATCTTCACAAAAAGAAAAATCTTCAAAAATAGAGAAACCAAAGTTTGAAACATAAGCTAGGCTCAAGACACCTTCAAAGTTGAGTCATATGATTCCTCTTTTATCATCAACTATTCATGTTGATATCCCCAAAACAGCAGGCGAAACTCAATCTTCAGAATTGGGAAGCCCTATTTCATCATTAACTCCTTTATGGTCAACTTTTGGGACCCCTCATCTGGAAATCATATATGTAAGTGACCTTACTCCTATCTCTAGAGAAGAGATACCTTCCTTTGACTACTTTTTTAGTAATAAGAATAAGGCTGTAGTAAAATAGGAAACACATCTGAGAGAAGGCACAATGGTGAATAAACACAGAGTTCTTGTAGACAGGCAAAACCTAGAAGAGGAAGATTTTGCTACAGAAGTAGCAGGCTCTATAGGATCTTTGGAAATGACCAATTTATTCTCAGTTGACTCTCTGAAAACAAGGCTGAAGAATACAAATCAAATGATAGCTCAGTTGTAGGACCAAATAAGGCACAGAGAAAATAATATTTGAGAGGAAGTAAATCAAATAATTGAACACGCCAGAACTGCTGACAAGAAGGAAATGCAATTGTTGAAGTCTAGTTTAGAGGAAGCGAACAAGAAGATGAAAATGAGTCAAGTACAGGTTATTCGACAGGAAGAGTTAGTGAGACAACAGCAGGATGAGTTGAAGTCCATTAAAGGACAAGTTGTGAATATAACAGCATTTCAAGCCCAAGCACTATAGGTTCCTGAGAAACTACAAGAAGAGCAACAAAACATGCTTTCTAAAATAGAAATCGTTCAAAACTACTTTCTGGAAATCAGCCAATCACTAGATAACATTTCTTTCAAGGAGAAAGAGGCTATAGCATCTCACGCTTATTTTCAAAAGGCAGTAGCATTTTTGGCTAGAGAGGAAGTACCAACAATCCCAAAGATGACTATAGAAGAACATATCAGGGGAGAAATCATATTAAAAACATGGGAGGCCAATATTGTCGAAAGCAGGAAAATGGCAAGAGAAGTTAAGAAAGAATGTGAAGAAGTGTTTGATCAGCTAGATGCAAAAACATTGGGCATTGGTAAAGGTGATTGTCCTGGGATATTAGGACAGATCAATGTTGTAAGGCATCAACTTCATATCAAGGAGATATGGAATGAATCCCAGCTCTAGATTTCACAATGGAAGCAGCTTGACATCACCCAAATGGATAAGTGGCTAATAAAGCCAAATATATAGTTGCAGTCGACAAAGTTTGAAAAGGGAAAGATTGAAGATAGGTTGCCCCAAATTCAAAGGAATTTGTATGTGTTTGAAGCAAAGGATACGACAAAACCTTCCACAATTTTGGTGCAGTTTTTAGACAGGTGCGTCGAGTGTTTTGGACTGAGCGAAGGAAGCGCTTCAAAGAAATGATGAAGTAATGCATGTATTCTCATTCTTGTCCAACTGGTAGAAAAGTAAAAAGTAACCGAGCAAGAGGGTAAAAAAATTTGTATTCTGTAACCGTTATCACCTAGGAGATTAGGATAATACCAACTGTCTAGGGTTGATCATTTTCTTTGTATAAATACAATTTTGAAAGACACACCAGGTGGGGATTTTCCTGGGCCGATTGTAGCAAAGAAATTTTTCATTTTCCAGAATTAATACAAATGAAAATTGAAGACTCCAAATCCCGTCAAGTTTGAGTTATGTGTTCCTCTGTTATTTCATATTTAACCTCATTTCTTATATATCTTTTATGAATTCTTAGTTGTAATTTAGTACAACCTCTACTGTGGTGACTGATTATTTTAGTCATCTAATCATTTACAACTTTCCTCTGTATCATCTATCAACGGGTACAATACCTGTGAATAACTTAGATTTCTATATCTTATGCTTCATTAAAGTTTTTCTTGTCTATTTTCTTCTTCTGTCACAAAGTGAGATTCTTCCTTGGTTGATGCTTCACATTGTTCCACAGCTTTATGTTTTCTTTCATTTCATGCATGATTTTCAGTTTAACTTAGATACAAGAAACAAACTTTGATTTTGTTATACTATTAATTCAAAATTTGGGAATTTTTTCTTACATAATCTAAAATAGAAACAACAACCTAAAAACTAACAAATATTTAAAACTCTTTTTCCTCCATGACTGTACCTATTACGAGACAACCCAATATCGAACCCGGTTTTACAGATCAGACAAGTATCACTTTAACTCTTTTTATCACCATCTTAAAAAATGCTACCACGTGGGTTGAACTTGAATGTTCATGGGAAGCCATTGAGTAGGACATTAGCATCCAGGAACAATTGGAAGATACACAAGACAACTCAGAAATCAGCCATAGCTCCTTTTCCCCTAATAGTCATTTTTTCTTTCTTTATATCATAGACCCTTTTATTTTCGGTTGCCTACACTTTATACTTTCAATCCTTAAGTATAAAATCTGTACCAGCACCTCTCATGTCACAAATTCATCAACGAAACAATGTCGACCCATCATTGTCATCAAACACATAGAGGACAATCCACTTCCTCTTGCCAATCTTGATTAGGTTGGCGTAGTGCACTTTCGCCTTGAGGCATATCTCGTTCCCCTCCTAGATCAGATCCCTTCTTGTTGCGTTCATTAGTCAATATCCTTACATTTCCAATGATTAAAATCTCTATGCCTATCTACACAATTGGTCATTAATTTCCTTTCTCAACTGATTCGCTTAATATCATAGTCATAATCAGTTTTTAGTGTTCCCAATGGCTTTGTTCGCACACATTGTACTATCTTATTTGTTTTTTGTTTCTTGAAGTTACAACTAAATATCCATTATGGAAGCCCCCCCTGACATCATATGGGCTAATCATAACAACTATAGGTCTTGTGTCGGTTCTGAAACTCACTTTGGGAGAAATTTGGTCCTTTAAGCTCCTAAACAGTGCTAAGCGCACTGGACATAATTTGGCAGTTTTGGAGTATTTATAACTTTGTGTTATTAATGCATAATATCAGTCTTAATGGGTGGATCAATATCTTATACATCAAAGTTGACCCAAAAACTAATGAAATTAAATTTGGATGAAGCACCAACGAACGTGGTACCCGAACTTTCATTAAAAAATGCCTTTGGGTACAATTTTTCCGCATCCATCAAAGTAATTTTTCATCTCTGAAACATACTAATTGTATAATTCTCTCCATTACGATTCCAACGTAGCTTACAGAATTGAAATCTGAGGTCCAAAAGTGTCAAAATAATCGTCTAAGATTTCCCACTGGCAAGGCCTCGATAGTCATGGCCATCAGTATAAATATATCCACTCAAATGATAGAAAAACATGTTCATTTATATTGATAGAAATGTTTTTCTTTTCTCAATGCATTGCAAAAAATGGAACCTCAATCGGGCATCGTAAGAGGAAGTTATGATATTTTGAACTCAAGCTCTCATCGTCTCTCATTAGTTCAACACTTAGAATTTTTCCATTTTTTCTTTCCCCGGACGAAGGAGTTCCCTTCAACTCTGACGAGCTACCTCGAGGAGTACCCTTCAACCTTCCGAGCTGCTCGGACGAGTTTCCTTCAAAGCCTCCGAGAAATTCTAGGGAAGTTGTTAATAAAGCCTCCAAGCAAGTTCGAGGAAGTTGTTAATAAAGCCTCCAAGCAAGTTCAGGGAAGTTGTTAAGAAACTCTTCTAGCAAGTTCAAAGGAGTTGTCATCAACTCCTCCAAGAAAAAGAGAACCACCTCTCATAAATTGGCCTTAACTTTTGACTCGGTTATCAGTTTTTTGACTTCTTTATACCATCGAAAAGGTATTTCATATCTCCACAACTTTATAGTTATGTGATTTGATAAATTCCTAATATATAATATACTTGTTCCAGTTCATAGGAGTTACCATCAACTCTTCCTACGAGGTCGGAGGAGTTAGTTCAAACTCCTTTAAGCATAAGAAGACCAAATTTCAAAAAAATGGCATAACTTTTGACTCGGGTGTCCATTTTGTGACTTATTTATACCATTGGAAATTTATTTATGAGCTCTACAACTTTCTAGTTATGTGATTTGAGAAATTACGAATGCATGGTGCTCTTATTCCAATTTGGAGGAGTTCCCTTCAACTCTTCTGAGTTGTTCGTAGGAGATCCCTTCAACTCTTCTGAGCTACTCGAAGGAGATTCCTTCAAATCCTCCAAACAGTTCGGTGAATTTGTTAATAAAATCTCCAAATAGGTCAAAGGAGTTGTCGTCAAATCCTCTGAGAAAAAGAGAACTACCTCTCGTAAATTGATCATAACTTTTGACTCGGGTGTCCGTTTTGTGAATTTTTTATACTATTGGAAAGGTATTTCATATATATATAAATTTATAGTTATTTTATTTGATAAATTCCTAATTAAGTGTACAGTTATTCTAGTTCATAGGAGTTACCAATAGATCCTCCAAGCAGGTCAAAGGAGTTAGTTCAAACTCCTCCAAGCAGAAGAAGACTGAATTTCATAAAATGGTCATAACGTTTGACTTAGGTGTCTGTTTTGCATGTTCTTTATACCATAGAAAAGTGTTGGTATAGGGGAAAACCCAAGATTCAGCTCTAAGAGCGCACTAACAATCCCTAACTACCATCCCTTTCGGCAACACCTGGGAAGTAGATGAAGTCTCACCTGAGGTAGAGGCAGGGGTGGTTGCAGGAATCATATTTATGCAACCTAACTGGGACACAAATCTGTGATTACAAAACCTTAATGGAGAACTTAGCAGTCATCAGTCATTAGTATTTAACCTTAGTTCACAACGCATATAAACCCTAATAACATAGCATCACTATATTCAAGAACTAAGAATATCAACAAAGATTAGATCTATTATCTTATTCACATCATTAGGTACTAAGCTATCATATTCATCTAAGCATTCATCCATACACTAAGCATAAATCATATGAACTATAAAACATTCACGATGTACAAAGAAACCATAATGCACAAAGCAAGAAAAACACCAGATATACGTGATTCAGCCCCAGCCTAGAGCTACATCCACCAACTCTTCTTCTCTTTATTGTCTTCTGTCAATCTTCTACATGCACAAATCCATAAGATCCTACTATGCATAGGACAGGAGATGTGCACGCACTTCACTAGATCCTCCTTCCCCGAGCTAGGTTACAACACAAAACCTTTACATGGACTCTTACAGTCCCTTGCACTTAGCTCTACCATTTCTCAACACAACATGCACAAAGAAATTACAATTTACATTTATCACAACATCACATAGATGTGTATCTTGCCTTGTCACTTAGAAAGGTTCCAAGTCATTGGCCCCTTCTTACATCACCTAGATTTCTATTTATACTTTACAAAATGGTCTAAACATGGGTAAACCCATGGGCCGACATCCCCATACCCGTTACATAGCCAAAAACCAAAAAATCCCTAATTAAGGGGCCGAGATCCCATGATCTTTGCTTTGAATTGTGCTTCGCCTTTGACATCCTGTCGAAGTCCCAAAATAGGTCAAACCTAACCAAGGATCCTCAAAACTTGGTCAAGGGCCAACATTCCCCTAACGCTCACCTCTGAATCATCCTAAGTCACTCTGATATGGGTAGCTCTCCCTCAAAACCCTCAAGCTTGTCTCGAGCATCTTCGACCTCCTGCTTCACTAGGGCCTCCTACTCAACAAACTCTTGAATCACTATTTCATTGATAGGTCCCTCTAATATTTGTTCGACTGTAGTGACTACTTGTTCCATTTCTGCTCCTTTCCCTTCATTCTCCTCGAACAGTTGGCAAGCCTCGTCCTGAATTGGTTGGAGCCTCTGATTCACTTCCTTGAATTTTCTCTAAATGGTGTGGACCTGTTGTTGAGCAGTGCATTGTTCTTGGGATCACTTCATCCTTTCAACTGTTGACAGGAGCTTTAGTTGTGCCTGTACTATCAATTCTTGATTCTTTGCTTCCTAGAGTTGTGACTCTAGTGTCATATTTCAGGGTCCTCAGTAAGTCACTCATAAGTTTGTGTGTTGCGATCACTTAGTTGTTTACATTCCAAAGCTAAGTCTTTGATCCTCTCAACTGTGCTCTAGGAAGTGGATTCTCTTTGGTCTCGCAAGTCCTATGGAGTGCTTGGAACTTCTTGTAGCTTTAAGTATGTTATTCTCTGTTGAAGCTGTTGGATGGCTTCAACAAGTTGTGCTACTTAATGCTCCCCTGGTTCTTCCACTTTTTTCTATAATTTGGTCATAGAGCGAAGTGCTCTGCTGACTGCCTCTTTTACTCCAACCAGCTCAATGAGCAGTTGTTCGTTCTCTTTTTGGATCTTCTCTTTCTCCTTGTCGAACTTCATTTATAGGTCATCCTTCTCTTGTTGTGCAACTCGGCGTTGTTCTACCACTTTGTCTTGTGCTTGCTTTAGGGCCATTGTGGCATGTTCTTTTTCTTCTTGTGCACAACAAAGGTGAAATTCGATCGCATCATCTATTCTGTGGAGTTGGGTAGGCCCATCTCCCAACTTTGGTTCTTCTGATGGAAAGGGTGCAGTGGAAACTAAGTGGCTGGAGTGAAGGGCTTGATGTACCCCTCTGAGTTCTATCTCAATTCTATCATACATGGCTTCTTGTTTGGCTTCAGTTTTTTGAAAGAGGTCCTGTTAGGTGTCGAATATGACTACGATGATAAAGTCAAAGTCATCGAGCATGAGTATAGTTTGCAGCTTAGTATTAGTAGATTTGGACTTCTTCCGGGAAGTAGGTTTCGTGGGGAAAAAATTATTTTCTTGGAGGGATCAATCTCATCAACAGGATCCCTAGGCGGTGTTACTTCTACTGATCTTCTTTTCCACTGGTTTCTTCTTTATCTACTTCATCATCACCCCCTCATCTAGGTGATTCTAAAGTGGTTTCTTATGATGCACTGCTCAGCTGTTGGACCTCTTATGTATTCTTCCTTCTTTTATTTCCAAGTGTATCATGTGCTTCACGAGTGGCCTTCAGGCTTCCTATTTGTTCAGGGTCAAACAATTCTGCGGGGTCATCAGGGATAAGGAGATCTGCAGCCCATTCCTTGGTGATTTCTTCTAGGTCCTCCTCTATGAGATTATAGTATGAATGAATCTCTTCTTTAATCTTTTATGCATCCACAGTGATATAAATGAAGTGTCGATCTGCATGGAACTTCATAAGTGGCCTAAACTATTGTAGAGTCTTTGGCAGCATACGAGGGACAACTTCAATAGCCCTCTTTAATTGGAGATAATAAGTACATAATAATGCATTCGACTTCCATTGTTTCCCCATATCACTCAAGTACCATAGCTTGTTGAAATTCGTAGCGAGTGGCTCAAATGACTCAATGTCTAGGAAGTTTGCACCTTCCGGCATCTCCCAAGTGGTAAACACGACGAGGATCAACATCCAACAAAAATGGAACTCATAGCCCTAATCCTGAGCTTAGCGATAATCCCATTCTAACTGGTTGACTATGTACTTTGCCCAATTCATATGGAGTCCTTCCATGCATTTTTCAGTGAGGTCAACAACGAACCCTGTGACCTGCATGGGTCTATTTTTTCTCACTATCTTTCCTGCAATTAGCTAGCAGGCCAGGCAAACTGCACCATAATTTGTGTCAATGCATGGTTTGCAGCCTTCCCTGGGTAGAAGTCTTGCAGGTCAGGTACCTGCATGCCCAATCAGGTGATCCTGTGGATCAGTGCTGGATCGACGATGATGCGTCCATCGAGCCACAGATAGCCTCCATGGAAGCATGACAGCAGGAGCTTAATGCACATTTTAACCTCCTGGTGCCTCCCAAAATGTGGTATATTCTTTACGTTCATGACAGTGGACTAGACGAGGTCCATAGTCCATGGTTTGGGGATTATCATCAAGTTCCTCCCCTTCGTCCTAGTCAAATACATGTGAGGAGCGAGTATGTTGTAGTTCTTTCCATCCCCTAGGTTGAAGTCATTGAATTTTAATGCCATGATGTTATCCATCTGTGGTTGGACTGCGCATATCCCTGTCGAGAGGTATGTAGTAACCAGAGTGTAATCGAAGTCCTTTGGGACACTGTCACGACTCACCATGCCAGCCAGAGGCGGGATGTAGTTAGGAAAGATAGTCAGTATTAACTTCGCATTCACCAAGTCATCTCGATGCTTGGTTCTTTTCTCAGTTGCAGGTCAGGATGGTCCAGATCTGCGAGCAATAGATGGAGAGTCTTGCACTCCTCGTGTCGATGAATCTTGAACTCATGTGGACATCACTCTCTCTTCCATTAGATCGATTAAAATTTCCTCCACTGATTTTTCCACAGTGTTGAGCTCGTCTAACATGCATGCTCGAGATTGGGTATCTTAGGCTGATGAACAATTTCTCAATGCAATAGAATTGATAGCAAGGTCGCAATAAGAACAACACAGTAGTAATGAGCTCTCTTGTTGGCTTGGATACAATTCGCGAAAGTGTGCTCAGTGCAACAATCGATGAGATAAGTAGACAACGATGTAGCAGATCCTTCCAATGGACAAGGATCCTTCATCAATATAGTTATGTCCATTAGGGCATGGTCCAACAGTCCGATGGTGAGATTTCTGGTCATAATTGTTGTTCTATCCATTCAGGAACGTCGGTCTAATGGTCATAATGATTCCAATGGTTATATCGCTCTGGTGTGGTGAAGTTCCATCTTGCGTTGTTCTGATATCCCGACAAAGTTCCAGTTTTGCAAACCTTCCTTCTGCGAAGTTCCCTCTGGAACCTCCTGCAATTTTTCGAGCTTTTCTCTCTTCTTACTAAGATTTCTATCCTTCTTCTCTGTGATTTGCATTATTGGGTTCCTCTTCCCATTCTGATTCTTTTCTTCTCTCAGCATATTAACTTTGTGTTGTTGATGGTCTTTCATAAGTTTTAAGGGAAATACTTCTTCTCTGTCTGGGGTAGGTGCTCTACTCTCTTGTATGGACAAGATTTTCAAGTCAGCTTGTGTTCTTTCAACTTTGACATCCATATTTCTGGTCCTCAATAGCTTCGACTGGTCCTCTTTTTATTTCAGTAAGTGTTCTATTCTCTTAGTCATGAAGTCTCTTAGTTCTTTCTTCTTATGTTCTAGTCTTTCCTCTTCTTTTCTTCTGGTCTAATCCTTCTCGATCTAGGTTTTTCCTAGTAGCATAGAAAATTGGGTGTTGCTCACAATAAATTTAACAACCTCAAAATCTTCCACTGTCAAAGTTCCATGGGCACTCATAGATATTTGGGTAAGTCTTCCACATAGGGGTATCAACTTTCCTCTAAATAATCCTATTCCTCCTAATGAAGGACTCATAGCAGGATTTCTTGAAATTTCCCAGGTTCTTTCTGTCATAATATTCAACTGTGTGTCCTCATATATAACACAGTCAATGTCGAAGTCTCCTATTCTTGTTTCTATGCACTCTTTTTCTTTGAAGATCTTTGATAACTTGATATTTATGTGATCATTCAAGGTTTCTTTCATTTGTAGTAATACATTCTCTTATTCTTTCAGGGGTTCTACCATGGTCTCAGTTGCTTGACCTTTCTCAGGGTTTTCTTGTCTCGTATTTATTCTTTCAAGCATAGCAATCATTCTAGGGCAATCCAAAACTTCATGGTCCATATATTTACAACAAAGACAACTAGGTATTCTACTAGGGCATTCCTTCGCAATATGTCCTGGTCTTCTGCAACCGTAACAAAGAGTTAAGCCTCTTTTTTTTTAAATGGTCACCATCTTTTCTTGCACTGGGCACTAGGATCATAGTAGCTAACCTACGAAAAATTCTATGTAGGATGTTGCATCCATTTGTTATTCCAAAAATTCTTTCTATGCATAGGAATAACATATCTTTCACTATTCTTATTAGATCTACTCATATCAAATATTCTTTCTTCTAGCTATGCCCTAGTTTTCAAGCTAGGACAAAATTTATCAAACATACCTAGATCCATACTTTTGAAACAAAAATATCCACTTATCTTACCTTTTCAATCAAAAAATTTCACTGTTCTTACCTTTATCAGAGCACAAAGTTTCAAGATCTTACCTCTTTTCTTCAGATCTGACTTCTCTTTTTAGCATAGAGCTTTAAAAGTCAAGTAGAATACTGTGCACTAGGGAAACAGATCTACACACAAAGATTTCTCTTTTCTTCAGTTCCCAGCAATCACAGTTTCAATTCCTAGCAACGAAACCATTTGTTAGCATAGGGGAATACCTAGGGTTCATCTCTAAAAGTGCACCAAAAATCCCTAACTACCATCCCTTTCAGCAACACCTATGAAGTAGATGAAGTCACACCTGAGGTAGAGGCAGGGGTGGTTGCAGAACTCAGATGTCTGCAACCTAGCTGGGACACAGATCTATGATTACAAAACCTTAATGGAGAACTTAACAATCATTAGTAATCAATATTTAACCTTAGTTCATAGTGCAGATAAACCCTAATAATAGAGCATCTTTATATTCAATCACTAGGAATATCAACAATGATCAAATCTATTATCTTATTAACATCATTAGGTACTAAGCTATCATATTTATCTAGGCATTCATTCATACACTAAGAATAAATCATATGAACTATAAAACATTCACAATGCACAAAGCAACCACAACACTAGATATACGGGGTTCACCCCCATCCTGGGGCTACGTCCACCAATTGTTCTTCTCTTTATTGTCTTATGTCAACTTCTACATGCACAGCGCCACAAGATCCTACTTCGCATAGGACAAGAGATATGCACGCACTTTGCTAGATCCTCCTTCCCCAAGCTAGGTTACAACACAAATCCTTTACACAGACTCTTACAGTCCCTTGCCCTTATCTCTTCCAGTTCTCAACACAACATGCACAAAGCAATTACAATTTACACTTAGCACAACATCACATAGATGCGTATCTTGCCTTAGCACTTAGAAAGGTTCCAAGCCATTGGCCCCTTCTTACATCACCTAGATTTCTATTTATACTTTACAAAATGGCCTAAACATGGGTAAACTCATGGGTCGACATCCCCATACCCGTTACATAGCCAAAAACCGAAAAATCCCTAATTAAGGGGCCAAGATCATGTGATCTTTGCTTCGACTTGCGCTTCACCTTTGACAACCTATCGAAGTCCCAAAATAGGTCAAACCTGACCAAGGATCCTCAAAACTTGGTCAAGGGCCAACATAAAGGTATCTTTGAGATCTATAACTTCCTAGTTATTTGATTTTAGAAATTGCTAACCTATGCTATACTTATTTTTTTTTTATTAAGATCGGACACCTTATCGACAGCCTCAAAGAACACCGTAACTCGACCGTGAGTGAAGGAACCATGAATTGAACTCAAGGAAGTTTATATATTATACTTCAAATATTTTATCCCCCATTTATTTTCATTCAAATGACTATTCTTGATAGTTTATCTAGATTTACTCTCATCTATTTTATGTTGAATGCTATCAATTATCGAGAAAGGAGGATAATTCTCAACATTATCATGATGAAATATAAAACTAAAGATGATGAAGGAGAAATACAAAAATATGTAGTAGTAATGCAGGAACAACAAAGAACATAGAAGTAAAATGTATGAAGAAGGGATCTAGAAACTCCATGACGATCGACTGTCAAACTTAGGATGACGAAGATGCCCTCATACCCAAAGCTAGTATCCATGAAGCGCAAGACACATATGGATGAAATCCATGACGAATCATTAGTGATATGAGACAAATTTGAGATGTAACCATTGTTCTTATTGTTCATCATCGCAAAGAGGATGAGTACAAACACTAGAAGAAGAAAGGTCATCGAGGGAAACAAAAGGTCAAAGGTCTTATTTAACCTCAATAAATACTAGAATAGAACCAAAATAAAGGGATTTTGGATCTTCAAACATTGTACACCTATGAACTACTTCGGGAATACAGTATCAACTAAAATTGGAGAGTTGTCCTAAGAGTTTTCATGTACTATTGTTGAAACTGTTAATACACAGAAGCCCTCAGGGCCAAATTTTGACTGAGAGAAGCACTTGCATGTGTTGCTATTTTGTTGCGAACTATTTCAATTGGAATGTTTGTTCATCACATTGGTTGTAAGAGCATGTTTGTTTATGGAATATTCTGATGCAATATATGTCTTCTTACAATTTTCTCATTCTTTCTTATATTACATGTCATGAGCGAATGAGATGCTAATGTATGTGATATAGTAACTTAGACTATTCTAGTTATATATTCATGTTCATGTGTTATCTGACTTTATTTCTTCATTTCGACTATCTAGGTGAAGCTATTGGCAGAGTTAGTTTCAAGCTACGGCTCCTTCACTTACGTTAATTCGCTCCTAGCTAGGATAATTTAGATTGGAATTAGATTTGGCTTGCATTTAGATAGTCTTCATCTACATCTTCTATTTGCACAACCACCCCTCATTGGTGGAATGGGCTGCAGCAAGTAGAACCAAAATAGTAATGGTTGTCGGTCTAGAGTTCGGATGGGTTACCTATTACAAATGGTAGGAGGTCTAATTGGGGCTTCTTACTGGGGAGAACCCCTTACTGTTATCGGGGGAATTTGGACCCATCAACACCCACCACCAACACTTATCCTTCTTTTTCATTCGTGGACTCACTAACTCATTCGTACATAATTCTATAGTCTTCATCTCCTAAGTTCGTCTGAGGAATCCGAACACTTAACCATTTTTCCATCTACACAGACTCATGGACTCGCAAACTCGTAGATGAAAAATTATATAACCTTCATTTCATAAGTCTGTCTGATAAGTCCCAACACTTAACTATTTTTCCAATAGTCCAAGAAGTCTGTATGAGAAGTCCCAACACTTAACAACTTCTAAGAAATTTTAACAGCAAGTATTCTGACTATAATTAACAAATCAAATACCCATATTATAAGCACATGATATTTGCACAATAAGCATACAACACATGATAGCATAAATAATTCTTTTAGTAATTTAAAAAACCACATGGTAGGCACTTATCTAAAACTAGAAATTAGTTGGAAACTACTGAAGGGTGTTCCATTTTCCACCCAACCATAGGCACAATCGCTCTTGGTGTATTCCTCAATTTTCCACCCCCTAGCTAGATCAAGATTCCATGAGAGAAGTTCTTTTTTTTCTTAGCTAGACAAATATTACTCTAATTTTCCCATAGGAACCTAGCAGTCCAGTATTATATTCACCAAGAAAGGGGGTATTCTGTGATTTCTCACAAAAACCCTCAATATTCTATACAACCTTGTTTATGAGCTTGAGTATAAAACAATGCCCAACATTTTCTGCACCCAGAACAATTTTTCTTCTCAATTCTTTTCAAAATCGTAGATCCTCACATGCTCTTCTCTTCTGGAATGGTCTCCAGACCCACTCATGTGTCTTCCTTGCCCCCTCTACCCCCCAATTTATTTTATTTTCTTTCCTTCTACAATAATATTTTGTGGGTCCATTTCCCAAATCGTGGATCAGATCAGGAACTTTCCATATGTGGTACTCTTACCTTCTCCTCATTGACTTCCCAACTACTACTCTTACTCTTGAGGAATACTTCCCATATGTGGTACTCTTACTCTTGAGGAAGACTTCCCAACTACCAGTTTGACTGGTAAATAAATTCTCTAGGGTCGAAGATTGTTCTAGGTATGAGTAATTTAAATCCATCATAGTACGAGCCTGGTAGGGGTCATCTCAACCATTATTGGTTCCCCTCACCATTCTCTCTCATGCATCATAATCTACATTCGAAACACCTTCAACAATTGTGAAACGAATTCCATTTTATTTAATAACATAAATATTTACATTACCTTCTATATAAAAGGTTCATTATTTACAACCTCCACTCATAACCAGTCCGTTCATAGTCTTTTTGTAAAACAGAATTTTATTTATAGGATGGGGAAACAAGGGTTTTACAATGGAAATGAAAAAGGATTATTCTCTTCCCTTATTATATGTTCTCATCTCTCGGCTTCCCAATGGTTCCCTTACCCATCATTTTTATCTAAAAATATGCATAGCCATCAATACATCCCTTCAAACTCTCACCATTGATCCGAAAATATCTTTTAAAGACAATGGTTGAGTTTGAAAGCATGAGTTAAATTATCATTTAGGAATTTGATGAAAGAAGAAGAATTAACGATGAAACATAGAATTCATAAAGAAATATACAGATCTGGAAATAAGCATTAAGAAACAACAAACCAGAACAACAAAATTTGATAACAGAGTTCAACAATATCGCCTACATCTTCGGGCCTTCGTCTCAGTGGGTGAGGCTTACCTATTTCTGTTCAAAGCTTCAAAATTACATTATACTAGTTCCAAATGTATTACAAATTGATCTGGTTATGTTCTACTAGATATCAAGAACCCATCAAAATTGACAGCACTGAAAACAGATGAACGAAACTCCCAGAAATGGCCCACAAAGGTGCTCTCCTCAATGGATTATCTACATAAAAGCGACTTTGGATCAACAATTCTTCATCATTTCCATGTTCTTAACTTCCTTCAATAACCTTTGGTTTATATAGACTAGAAATGGGTAACAACCTCCGAACTTCTCCCCAATATCTGGCCTCAAAAAGGGCTCTAGATCCCCTAATATATGGCCTCAAAAAGGGCTCCAGATCCCCCAATATTGGCCAAAATCTCTCAAAACTATTGAAAAATCCATAAAAATATTGTTATATAGTTTAAAAACCCATAATAGGCACAATACAGGGTGCAACTCCCTTCTTCTGCACTCCTAGGCATATGGGGTGTTGTCATATGGCCCTGGTCTAGCCCCTGGCACGCTATCCCCCTCCGGAATAGGCCCATGGTCCTCTAGTCTTGGCACATGTGTCCATGGCCTTATCCCTTCCACATGCTTGAACCTATTTTAGCCCCTAGTCTAGCGTCTTGTTCAGCGAGCTAGCCCGTCCGACCGGGTGCTAACTCCAGTCTTCCACGCCAACTGTCAAATTAATGGGCCATATGCTATATGGTCATGTGGTAACATTTTATGGTATGCGCCAGGGTTTTGGAGCTATACCACAGTTCGGGCCAACAGTTACATGGCAAGTTTCTATACAAGTGTGTCAGTGTTGGGGCTAGGCCCTAGCCCTTTAGTCTACCCGAATACAACATATTTCAATTTATATATATGTTTTACACCATATTTAATAGGAACTAATGTGGGTGGGTTGGTAACCTGGCCCTGCCAAGTATTTCACCACCCAGAATGGAGGTCACGAGTTCGACTCCCCAGCAGTCACTTAAATTTTACCACAACAACCAATTAAGGGTTGCCACGTGGCAACCCATGATTGGGCCATGTGGCACCATGTTATTCTTCCAAATAAACACCAAGTGTCAAACTCAGATTTGTCCACCTGCACCTACCCAATTAATGCCATTGTACCCGCCACATCATTGTATGACCGTACGACCTCTACAGTTAGCTGCCACATCAACAATGTACAGACCGTATAATCAACATTTTTTTTTGCTTGTCTGGCAAAATGAACAGACTGCAATATCTTTCGCATATGGTGTCTGTTTGAGCCAGGTTCAAGTTTTGTTGGGTTTGTATTGATGAGGCCTATGCACAAGTTTGTTTAGAATCCATTCGAAACACTTTTATTTTTAGGCCTTCCTAGACCCATTTTGGTTCCTAGATCCATTCTCGATCACACCTCCCCACTAAATACCTTTTGGTCCTCCAAAAGGATACTAACCAGTCATCAAGTGTGGGATAGGCCACCCCACTTGTTCTCTATCTTTAAACTATGTCTTGTGCACTCGTCTCATCAAGATCAACTGTAAAACAGTCATGATAATTGATAGCATACTGTTAGCCACTTTTACCCAGTCACATCTTACTGAAGCCACTATCATCCATGTTGACAACATTACTAATGATAACATCATAAATATGATTGAAAATGAGCTAATATGTTTGTAATATTTGCATGACATTGGCTTATCTTGAAACAAAGTGTGATTGATCTTCCATTCTACAATCATCTCATGTTTTTTCTTAAGATCAATTACTTGATTTGAAACAATTATAGGTGTGTTTATTGCATGAGCTTCCTTTCTTAATTGTTCAATTGTTTGAAGAGATATTTTTTTTTTTAAGTGATGAGCATGTACAACATATTCTTGGCCTTCTTTGATTAAGTGATATTGATTTTGTTCCATGTAGAATATTGCTTTGTGATCATACAAATAAGGACTGTCTAATACCATTCCACATCCGTTGAGTGGCACCACATCACATGTTACCTCATCCACAAACTTAGATGAAATTGCAAACTTTAATGTGCATTTCTTTGTTATGTGCAATTTATGATTGTTCTTTATCCATTTAAGTGAGTAAAGCTTATGATGCATCTGAGTGTTTAATCCCAATTGTTTAACCAATTCCTCTAAAATCAAGTTATATTGAGATCGACTATCTATCAATGTGTCGACCTTAGTATGCCTTATAATGAACCTTATGTGAAACAATTTAATTCTAGAATCAAATCCATCACCAATTTTACCTGTCAAACCAACTACTGAAATTTTAGATTCATCACACGAATCTGATCCCAAGTCTATTAGTCGTGTTCGTGCTACAACTGTTTGCCTCCCTTTCCTTTCTTTGAACCACTTCAGTCTCTTCTTGGGATGAAATTTCCAACAATAGTCCTCATCATGCCCTTCTTTCTTCCAATGCTTGCAAGACAACTTCTCTTCATTTCTTGCTACTAAATTTTCCTTCTTTCCATTCCACTTCCTTTAGTCCTCTTTCTTTGAAGACATTCCCATGATACCCCAACTCCTGTTTTACCTGCCTCAATGTATGTTGCTTGAACATAAACCTCATCAATATTAGTGTTGTTGGGAAAAATATCCTACGGACTAGCAAACTAGGGTCAGACTTGCATGCAGATTTTGACCGTAAAGAAATTACTTTTTAACCTACAACCCAAAACTTAAACCCCTCTTTCACAGTACATGCATGGAGAATGACTACTAAC
>SNQJ01S0036573.1:0-11888 GCA_010110895.2 Picea sitchensis
AAAGGGGATACTCCTTTTATTTGATTATTTTTTTACCCATGTTCATGTTGGGGGGAGAATGAGGGGTGTGTGAGTCTCTTGGGGAGACCACTCTATGCCTTAGGAGTTTTTGTATTTAAATATTTCCCGTGGGATATTTGGGGTTCAATCGGTTGGACATTCATTCTTTCTCAATTCGTTTTGGATTCATTCCTCATTTATCATTCTTCATTTGGCATGGGGAAGGGAAAACAATTTTATGAAGGTAATGAGCCATGGTTGGATGGCTGTAGAAATTACTTGTAATGTACCCAAAATTACTAAATCAATTTTTTTTATAGGTGCATTAATACTTGTTTACTCTAAGATATTTAATTGATTTTAAACCTGTAATCATCGCTATCGGAAAACAACATATACTTAAACGTCTTTACAAGTGACTAAGACAAGGTGTTCAATCTTTCCATTAAGTTGTGCCTATTACAATTACTCAAAACATGTGTTAACACTTGTCATAACTGGTTAACGTGTAGCCTCTTCATGAAACTATGAACTAGTCATGTCCATAAGGTCTGTAGTAACTCTAGCCTACTTAGTTCTCACCTTTTATCAAAGGGACCAAAAAAGAATTTCACTAAAGTCCAAATTTTTAGATAAGTCCTAGTATTCTCTACTTCATATCCAAATGAAGGAGAGTACTTCACACTTTAATACAACATCCCATACATTTGATCTATTTTCCTTTATTAGAACCCCTTATAAAATTCCATATATCAAGAACTATTAAATCATGATAATTAGGTACAAAACCCATTACCATAAAGTCCTTATATCTAAAGTTTAAACAAGGAAACATATTTTTTCTTGAATTTGTATGAATGCTTCATCACATGTATTTCCTAAAGGTTTAACCTAGGTGGCATATGAGCCTCCTTGCATGACTATACCCTAACTGAATGTGCATGCCAACTGTCACAGTAGTGGATGTTCTTATCCATTTTCTTTGTTAAGGTCTTCAACATAGTAATTAGTGGGATTAACATGCACACCAGTTGAACAACGACAGGGTCACACGAATAAGGATATTTAACAATGGGGTTGAAAACCCACCTGGCATGACAATTCATAACCCTAACGCTTACTTTATAGCATGGATACCATCTGATTTGATGACAAGGATTAGGACTAACAATGTTAATGGGCTTGGTTCAATGTCTAGTTAACACATGTCCATAATTGCTATGGCATTTCTCTAGTTGATAGTTATGAGGTTTTTCTGCATTGTACAGGTTCTAGGTTACCGTGACCAATGTGGATACACCATGCACGTGTGTTCACATGGTATGTGTACCCAAGACATCCATTCACCATTACTCCATGATACAGGAGTCACTTGGGAAACTAATGTTCCAATTCTCCTTTGGCTCTTATGCATTTTTGTAAAAACGTCTCTTGTTACCTCGGCAACACTGTTTTGCGTGTAACCACTGGAAACAAGGGGTTTATTGCTCTGCGTAAGGTAGGAAAACATTACACATCCATCTAGATTCATCCTTTACCAGGTAAGATCACAAAAAACTCTGTCGCTTGCATTAACTGTATAATATATGTCAACTGTATTTTAATCTTTGTCTTTGTAGTTAGTTTCCTTTACATTTTCTAAGAGAGAACCTTCTTTGTGCTTAACCTTCTAAAGTATTTCCATTCGGCCTTGAGTAGGATACAGATTTTCTAACTCGTGATGGTTGATGGCTGATTGTTGATGTATTTATCACTCCCATGGGGATAACCATCCGTTACTCATGGATTTCATTGGTTTGTAAGAAATTTTTACACAGGTGGTTCAGTCTTCTTGATTTAAGGATGGTCCTATAATGTTGTTAGGGTTATGTAAACAAGCAGTTATCCGCAGTCGTTTCTTTAATATTTAGTCTTTTATTTTTTTTTGGAGTCACTCACGACATACCTATCACTGAAAACCCCATTGTTGAACTCTGTTATAGTGACCCTAAAATCCCACATGAGGCGTCTTGTGTGAGTAATTGTATACAAAAATATTTCTATGTATTCTGTAATACTTATTTTTTTAAAATTTGCGAGGGTTTTGTCATCCAGGCTAGGACCTTGGTCTTCTCTTTGTTTCTTAACTCGCGTTCTTTTATTTTTCATTTGGATGTTTCTCGATATTCCCTCCACCCGAGAACCTCTTGGTTATATTTATCTATGCAATCATTCTTAAGTTCATTTAAGGGTATTCTCTATGGATATGGGTTGTGTTTTTAATACTCCATTTCACCCAGTAATGTCCCTCTGAACTATCGACTCTTTGAAAAGGTTACACATCTAGACTTATGGTGGATTATTTCTTTCCTGAAATAAGAATTGTAACAATGTAAACCAAATCCATGTGGTCGTGATAAGGATTCCCTCACCATTGTGTAAAGATTACTAAATAAATCTACTTACATTATACGCAATTGTACCGGCAGTGTTACAATGCTAAAACTCCCATTGTGTAATTATTCCAGAACTTAAACAATTTTAAAGGATTTACCCTTACTCTCTGTTTTGGAAATTTGGTGGTTAACTTGTCCAATTTCACTTTGTTCGTATGAAAGAAAGGAAAAGAGATTTAAGTATCCAGAACTCTATTTTGATTACGTTTTTCTTTATCATGAAACCGAAGTTTTAAATAATTATGAGGGCAGTATCTCACAACCTTATCTGTGATCTGAATTGGGCAATTCTATGGAACATGTTTTATACTGTGCATTCTTTATAATTCTGGTTATTAAGATATTAAGGATTCTTCTTGTTTATTTACCTTCTAAAATATTTGGTTAAAAATTTGGTTCCCATAATCTAATGATGGGACCCCTGTTTTTATTGCGAGGGTACCCATCAGGCAATTTTTGGTCCACTCCTCCCCTTCAGGCATGTGGACGATTTTCTCATTGACGCTAAAGGACAAAAAGGCATTTGTGCCCCAAATCGCAAGCTAAGTAAAGTTCATATATTAAATATGCCATATTTTCATTTTGTAAATTCATACTGGTCATTATTCTACATTCAATATTTAAATTTTATTGACTTCTATCTTAACACTAATTATTAATTCTCGATTTCCTTGCAGGACTTTACACATTCGTAGTCACCGGATCCACAACAATGCCTTGCTCGAAAAAGGTATTTGAGTTTGGATTTTAGTGTTAGTTTGAAGGTTCGAACTTGGTTTTCAAGTGGTGTTGGGTCCTTACCCAGGGTACTCTGTTTGTAAAGGCTTGGATCCAACGCCTCTGGCTATACAGATCGTTTATTATCTTATTGTAAATAAAATGCATAGATGTTTTTATAACCCAAACGAATTAATGTTATATATTGAGTAGTTTTTGTAATAAGTATTATACAACAATTGGAACTCCGTTTATAGTTTTACTATGGTAAAGATGAACTGTAAAATTCTTTATGCTTTTGGCACAGTCTTATCAATGGACGATTACTTGAAATTCGTGTGGCCCAAGTGTCTATAATCTTCCTGTGTATGAGTATTAAATGTTTATTTCACACTAAAATTATGTTCAAGCAACAACATACACACACACACACACACACACACACACACACACACACACACACACATATATATATATATATATATATATATTTATATTCTTGTATTCATTCTGGATTTTCACTTTGGTACTTGTAAAATCTAATGTTCCTTAGGTATTTATTTATATATGCATATTTAAATCTACATCAAGTATATATACATATATATTTATATCCTGTAATCACTTCCATAATTACATTTAGCATTTTCACAGTCCAATGTTCCTTAAACTGAATAACTGTAGGTATATATTCACATGTCTGGTAGAGGTTCTAAATAGCACAGTAATAATTCTATTTTATTTAGATTAAGGGTATATCCCATGTTCCTACAACAACTAACACACAATAGCTTTCTTAATTTTACTCAATAAATAAAATCAAACTGCAAAGGCTCATTTTACCAGCGATTAACCAATAAAACAATTCAACAAGGAATAAGTAGATGTACATATTTGAACAAGGTGTTGGGACAACAAATGGAACAACCAATTTCCACCCAACCATAGAATAGAATAGTCAATCTACTTGCTCCATTCACCCCCTAGCCTAACCATGAATCCATGAGGGCGAACCCTGAAGCTCCTCTTTCGCTATAGTCCTCTTTCATATCATAAATTCTCCTTGCCTCACACTCAGAAACCAGTTCTCATAACAGCAAGTGATATCCTTTTCCCCCTTCATACTAGACATCGTCCTGCCTCCTCCCATATGAGCTATATGCAAAATCATCTTGTGCCTAGGTCTTTTCCCCCTTTGGGAATTTTTGCAGCTTTACAAATCCTTGATTTTCAAGGGCTGCCAATGGCCAAATTCCTCATTTCCCACTTGTAAAATTCAGTCATGAGGTAGTTCAAGCATGTTCCCCACGAATGGAGTCATGGCTAGCTGATTTCAATGTGGTTGTTCCATTTGTCCCTCAACAATTAATATAAAAATATTTGTCTCTTACAAGTGTCATGGTCAAAGAGTTGGTTGGGAAAATCGAATCTTTGCCCAATAGTCACAATAATTAATTACAATAAACCAAATTCCAAATTCAGAATTGCCATAAATGCCAATAATTTTCCAAATTCAAAATTTCCAAAAACGGAAATAAATTCCTAAGTGAATACAAACTTTAATAATAATTTATTTTTTGGGGGATATTACATTCTTTCCCTCTTCAGTACAACACTGTCCTCAGTGTTCATTACTTTCTCTGAACAGGGTTGGATAATATTTATGCAAATATTCCTCCAATTCCCAAGTGGCCTCCTCATGACTAAAGTGCTTTCGTTGCACTTTTACCTCGACAACGACTCTGTTCCATAGTATTGTTTTTCTCTTGTCCAAAATGCACATAGGTTCCTCTTGTAAATCACCTTATGGTTCCACTTGCACCATGTTCCAATCGATCATGTGAGTAGGATCATGAACATATTTTTTTAACAAAGAAACATGAAATACATTATGAATTTTCAGATTTGCGAGAAGTGCAAGTTGATATTCCACGGGTCCAATTCGAGCTAAGATATCGAAGTGGCCATAAAACTTGGGTGCCAATTTTGAACAATTTCCTATCTTTAATGAACTTATTCTTGATTTGACTTTTAAATACACGTGGTCTCCAACTTGAAATTCCTAGTGTCTTCTTGTCAGGTCCGCGTAACTTTTATGTCTATCCCATCTTTCTTTTAAATTATGTTGTACTTTTTTTACCGTATCCTCCATTTCCTAGAGCATTTCTGGTCCCACCATGAGTCTGTCAACTGGGTTATCCCAACTAATCATAGTTGTACACTTTCTGTCATACAGTACTTCGAAGGGGCTCATCTTAGTTGATGTCTAGTAACCATTATTGTATGCAAATTCCACCAAGTGTAGGTAATCTTCCCACTTACTTGGCTTCGTCCTTATGTACATTCATAAGATATATTCCAAAATTTGGTTGGTTCATTCAGTTTTCCCATCCATTTGTGGATGGTAGCTTGTGATGAAATTCTTGTTAGTATTCAACCCTGCAAACAATTTTTTCCAAAACATAGATGTAAATTTTACGTCTTTATCCGAAATCACCATTTTAGGAATACCATGTAGTCTAAAAAATTCCTTCATGAATATTTCAGCGATGTTAATAGCTTTATAAGTAGATTTTACAGGAATAAAATGTGCAGACTTGCTAATCTTATCAATTGCTACCATAATTGAATCATTCTATTTTTGAGTTCTAGGAAAACATGTGATAAAATCTAGTGATATAGTCTCCCATTTCCATTCCAGTACAGGTAGAGGCTGCAACGGGTTGACTAGGTGCTAGCATTCAACCTTCACCTATTGACAATATAGGAACTTAGACAAGTATTCCATTGTCTCGCCTTTCATATTAGGCCAATAAAATAACTTCCTTAATGTTGTTACCATTTTCTGGTATCCTAGATGACCAGAATATGGCTTCTTGTGTACTTCGTCTAAAGTTGTTAACTTTAATTCAGCAGAATATGGTATGTATAACCTATTTTTGAATCTTAGTAGACCATTTATGTCCAAACTTAGATCTGTTCTATCTAAATTTTCTGCATTATTTTGTAAATCTGCCACTGTTTTAATGTATTTTTCATCATTTTTACTTGCATCCTTTATCCTTTGCTCAAAGTCGCTTTCTGTCATGCTAATTTTTATCTCAAACAACCCATGAATTCTTTTACTTAAAGTATCTTCCACTTTGTTTTCCTTACCCTAGATGTGTCTTACCTCGAAATTGAATTCGCTCAAGAAGGCCAACCATCTTGCTTGCCTTGCGTTAAGATTTGGTTGAATAAAGAATAATTTCACACCATTGTTATCGGTTAGAAAAATAATTTTTTTGGCCATTATATAGTGTCCCCACATTTTTAATGCATGGACGACAACTGCTAATTCCAAGTCATGAGTGACGTAGTTTCATTTGTTCTCTTTTAGTTTTCGGGACTCGTAACAAATAACGTGCCCTTCTCGAGTTAGGACACCTCCCAAACCTTCTTTGCTCGCATCCACGCAGACTGTGAAGTCTATATCCGGGTCTTCTACCCTTAAAATGGGTGCGGTTGTTAACAATTCTTTTAACTTATTAAAACTGTCCTGACACTTCTGTGACTAATTAAACTTGGTTCCCTTTTTCTGTAGGGATGTTATAGGATATGCAATCTTAGAGAATCCTTCCATAAATCTGCATTAGTACCTGGTGATTCCCATGAATGACTAGATATCAACTACATCCTTAGGGATAGGCCATTCCATGATTTCTTTTATCTTCTCTGGGTCGACTGCAATACCCTCTTCAAACATTACATGTCCTAGGTACTGTATTTTCTTTTGGCAAAATTCACATTTGTCAAATTTCGCATACAGTTTTTGTTTTCTTAAAGTTTGCAATAATCTTGAGATGTTCTTCGTGTTCTTCTTTTGTTTTCGAATACGCTAGGATATCTTTAATGAATACCAAAACAAACTTATTCAAATACTGACTAAAAATGCTATTCATTAAGCACATAAATGTTGTTGGTGCGTTAGTGAGACCAAAAGATATAACAACATATTCATAATGTCCATATATCATCCTGAATGCTATTTTACTTATGTCTTCATCCTTTATTCTAAGATGGTGATAACCAGATCTTAAATCCAGCTTAGAAAAAATATTTTCCCCTCCCACATGATCAAACAGATCATTGATTCTAGGTAGGGGATATTTGTTCTTAATAGTCACTTTCTTTAGTTGTTTATAATCAATGCATAACCTTAGAGTTTCGTCTTTCTTTTTCACAAAAATCATTAGTGCTCCCCATGATGAGACACTTGGTCTGATGTATTCCTTGTCCAACAGTTCTTGTAGTTGAATTTTTAACTCTGTTAATTCAAGTAAACTCATTCGGTAGGGTGCCTTAGATATAGGGGCTGAACCAAGCAACAGATTGATAGAGAAGTCTATCTCTCTTCTTAGGGGAAGTTCAGGTATTTCATCTACAAACAAATCTCTAAATTCATGTAAGACGAAAAAATATTCTAGGCTAGGTTAAAATTTTCTTTTTCCAACGGATTTGTTACTTGGATAGCAAAAATATGACAACCTTTACTCATGCATTTCTTAAATTGCATTGTTGAAATCTGCCTAGATGAGACTGGTTTCCATATGCCTTGCATTGTCCTAATAATGTTGTTCTCATCCTTGTAACTGAGTGATTTTTCATAACAATCCAAAATTGCTTTATGCCTCTCTAACCAGTCCATTCCAATAATTATATCGTAAGACCCTAATGGTAAAATATTCAGATTTATTTTGGTCTTCTGTCCATCTAAACTGAACTCACAATCAGAAATGAAATATGTTACTTTTATTTTTGTTCATGTTGCTAGTTGTACTAGCCAAGACTTTGTATGCCTTACTTTCTTAAGTTTATTTGCATCCACTATACCAGGATCAACATAACTCAGGTAGCTCCTAGATCAATTAAAATAGAAACACGATTATTATTAACCTTACCTTCGACTTCCACCATAGTGGACTGGTGATCATCTTGTCGTCCATCCACAATTGCATTGATCTTGTGTATGATTTAGCCAACTTCTCCCACTCTAGAGGCCTCTTGTAGGTTGAGAATGGTGGTCCTTGCTGCAGAAGTTAGATATGGATAGTTCCTCCTTAAGTAAGGTTCTCCACATTCCCAACATTTTAATGGTTCTTTAGGGTTGTCCCCAAACTTCTTGGTTCCTAGATTAACTGGTTTACCTCCTCCTTGGGTGTTCTAGTTATTGTAGTGAAAATATTTCCTTGGAAATATTTTTGTTGATCCGGAAAGGAGCTGGTTGATAGCCCTTCTTCCACAGGTTCATTCTGTCTTGTTCCTTGTCTTTCCAAGCCTTGGGAAATTCATATCTTTGTTTGTATTGATCGTAACACATTCATACCTTCCTGAAAACTTCTCTTAAGGTCTTGGGGTTTTCAAATTAGATTATGTCCTTATAGGGCTGTGGTAAGCAACTTAGGAACCGTTGGATTTTTACTTTGTCTTCCCGGATATAAGGCACAAATATTAATAATTCAAGGAATTTGTTGATCAGGTCATACCTAGTCATTTGACCGAGTCTTAGCTCATAAAATTCTTTGGTATTTCTCTCATAATAGATTTATGATAAATACTGTTTCTTAAAGTATTTCTTGAAGTCTGACCATTCCATCTGTTTTTCCTTTAGGCCCTTGGACAACTTCAGGTCCTGCCACCATATACCTGCTTTTCCTTTCAAGTTATAGATGGCCATTCTGACCTTCATGTTGTTGGAGTAATTGTAGATCTAGACATACTTTTTTGTGTCTAGTAACCATGCTTTAGACTCCTCCCCTGTCCTGGATTCCCCATCAAAGGCAGACGATTTGATTTTCTTAAACTCTCCCTCTAGGTGGTCCACTTGTTTCCTTTTTCTTCCTGTAGGTGTTTTATCTTCTGCTGATGGTGTGCCTTCGAAAGAGCTGTCCTCTTTCTCTGCTTTAGGACTAGAATTTTTGGAGGCTCTTTTGCTGACCTCTTCTTCCTCACTATTGTATTTTGGGCTCTTCTTTGTTATTATGCTATGCAACAATACTTAATTTATATCCTGCTATTCTTATTGTGCCTTTCTCAGTTTCTCATTGTCTATCTTGAAATATTGCAGTTCCACAATAAGGTTTCTCATAGTTTCCAGAACTTGGGTGGAGAAACTTCCTTCAGTGTTCTACCCAGGCTCTCTAGGAGGTCCTTGCTCAACATTATCCTCAAGTCTGATATCCTCTTCATTATGTGCTTCCATTATCACAACAAAAATAAAAAAAAATTGTTTGTAACAGTAAGTGTTTTGTTAGTTTTTCATTAAATAGAAAGCATGTGCTAAACAAACATTTTTGGCCCTGTTTAAGGTCCAAGTGTTGTAACCTTTTCTCTAATACCATATGTAATGTACCCCAAATTACCAAATAAAAAAATATTTGATAGGGGCATTAATACTTCTTTACTCTGAGATATTTAATTTGTCTTAAACCTGTAATCGTCGCTATCAGAAAATGACATATACGTAAACATATTTACAAGAGACTAAGACAAGGTGGTCAATATTTCCATTAAGTTGTGCCTATTACAATTACTCAAAACATGTGTTAACACTTGTCATAACTGGTTAAAGTGTAGCCTCTTCATGAAATTGTGAACTAGTCATGTCCATAAGGTCTATAGTAACTCTAGCCTACTTAGTTCTCACCTTTTATCAAGGGGACCACAAAAGCATTTCACTAAAGTCCATTTTTTTAGATAAGTCCTTGTATTCTCTACTTCATATCCAAATGAAGGAGAGTACTTCACACTTTAATACAACATCCCATACATTTGATCTATTTTCCTTTATTATAACCCCTTATAAAATTCCATATATCAAGAACTATTAAATCGTGATAATTAGGGACAAAACCCATTACCATAAAGTCCTTATATCTAAAGTTTAAACAAGGCAATGCATTTTTTCTTGAGTTTATATGAATGCTTCATTGTATGTCTTTCCTAAAGGTTTAAACTAGGTCGTATACGGGCCTCCTTGCATGACTATACCCTAACTGAATGTGCATCCCAATTGTCACAGTAGTGGATGTTCTTATCCATTTTCTTTGTTAAGGTATTCAACACAGTAATTAGTGGGATTAAAACGCACACTAGTTGAACAACGATAGGGTCACACGAATAAGGATATTTAACAATGGGGTTGAAAACCCACCTAGCACGACAAGTCGTAACCCTAACGCTTCTTTTCCAGCATGGATATTGTTGACCGCCCATTTAGCAATAGGGGTCAACTCACGTGCCGTGAATATGCATCACCAGATGAAAATTTGATGAAGACAGTTTTGGTTCTACTTGGGTATCTGATACCCCAGCAATTTTTTGTAAACGAAATTTCCGCACCCCTGCGTGGGTTAATAATGTAATAAGTCTGCATGGATCATAGTTAGGTCAGGTACCTTGGGTGTTTCCATTGGGGGAGTTCCTTTCACCGAGAGTTTTTTATCCTCAGGTCGTCGATCGGGCTTTAGGGCCTGGCCGACTTCCCTTGAGTTTTTCCCTCCTCACATGCAATAATTTCCTCCAGAGTGGTGAAAGGCGCTCTAATGGTCTCATTTTTTGGTAGCCTTTGTTTAGGAATGTTGTAAATGACCATTCCAGATAGTGTAGAAAGTTTCACGGAATTTCGTCTAGTCTAGATAGGTTTTTTTTAATTAATTAAATTTTTAATAATTTAATTAATTATTTATTTTTTGAGCTTATATTGTAAAAACTGGATCTTTGGGCTTTTGATAGGGGTATTTGTGCTCAAAATAAATGGAATAGCACCCCCTACACCCATATACCAAGTTTCAGCTCAGTCGGACTAAGTTTACTATGTCTTAGTCCACTCAGAGTCAGTCTTAGTCAAAACAACAATTTTAATTGCTAAGGTGACATTAGTCAAATGTCAAAATCATTGTAATTTTGAGTTAGTGAGTGGATGTTAAGGTGACAATGAGCAAGTTAGACCCTCCTAACCTACCCAAACCCATCCTAACCTTTTCCCAACTTAATTCAACCTCTTTACTCACTCCCACACCCATATAAACCTTGCCCTAAGGGGAAAAACGACCCACCACTAACCAACTCCTTGAATTATGCATTGAAACTTGGAGTGGGCCCCTCTAACATGAGGTGTGCCCCCCCTAGCCTTCCAAAACCCTAACCTATGCTAAAACCCTAACTCTAAACCTAACCTACCTCTCTCCTAGCTCACGCCCTTCCTTAAACTTGCGCCCCCTTTGATGGAGAGTCATCTCCTTAACCCAAAACCTAACTCTAACCTCCCAAACCTCAACGTGAGCCCTCTAAATGGACAAGTGCACCCTTTCTAGCCTATTCCCTCATCCCAAGACCATCCCATCCATCCACCTCACCAATCTCTTGCTTCAAACCCTAGCTTGGGCGTCCCTCTCTTAGAGATTTGTGCTCTTGCTCTTGAACCAACACTTGGCACTCATGCAAGTGTATTCTCTTGGCCTCTAGAGGTATAAAGAGAACCCTTCCTCACCTCTTTTATTCACCATTCTTTGAGCTAATGTTATGCTACCGAAATCTTGTCATCTTCTAGCTCTTGCCATCTTCTATTCACTCATTTTCTCTTGAAATCTTTGGAGCAATTAGTTGCCCAAGGTTCTCACATTTTTGGATGCAATAAGAAAATATTTGGAGGAAATTTGGATCTACTAAGATTAGTCTTGTGTATCTACTACATAT
>SNQJ01S0036573.1:36948-54549 GCA_010110895.2 Picea sitchensis
GACAGTCATTCCTTAGGGTTTATACATTCTCTCCAGGGTGCACTTTGATTAGTGTAGGAGGAATGGCCCAGGGTGGGGAATGGTCCAGGCTCAACAATCAGGGACAAGCATTCCTTAGGGTTTATACATTCTCTCGAGGGTGCACTTTAATTAGTGTAGGAAGAATGGCCCGGGGTGGGGAATGGTCTAGGTTCAGAAGATAGGAAAATTATTCTTTCTTTCTTGAGAAGAATAGTCCAGATATCTCATTATTCTACTCTGAGGGCATATATTCTTTCATATCTCACAGATGTGAGTGAAAGATTGGCCCAGATGATTCGGTTTATATCGTAACATTGTTTCTATGCAGATTGATATCAGATGATTGTTATGAATATTGTTTGACAATAGATGTATACTGTTGTGGTGGATGTGTTCCATTGTTTGTGACTATGTATCATTATTTGAGTAGTTGTGTACTACCTTGGATAAATCACAATTGTGTTCTATCAATTGATATT
This sequence comes from Picea sitchensis, assembly GCA_010110895.2. Taxonomy (NCBI): domain Eukaryota; kingdom Viridiplantae; phylum Streptophyta; class Pinopsida; order Pinales; family Pinaceae; genus Picea; species Picea sitchensis. The sequence goes on from SNQJ01S0036573.1 coordinate 37,449, forward strand.
GTACCAGTTGTCATGGATATTATCCAGTTGGATAATAATGACGGTGCTCGTGATGCTACCAGCTGAATGGTATGTTGTGCTCAAGACCATACCTCCCTATCTAGGAGGGAGTGTTAATATTATGGTAGCTTTGGGAGGTATGAACCTCTATTGTGACCTATGACAAGATTAGAATATTTCGGAAGGAAGCAAAGAAGTAAAGGAAACCTTAGATGAGATGTCGGTTGCAGAAATATAATTAATATGAATTAATTAGTACCCAGAAGGAGAAGTCGGCCCCAGTAAGTCTGTCATAACCATTATAAATACACGATGCCAGTATCTCATTTGACACATTCTCATAATTGCGAAGAGCCAGTTCTGCACACTGCAGTTGCCAGTTTTGTGTGCAAGTTTATGGGGAAGGTGTTGCGCCAGTTTCTGGGTGGGACTATTTGATCAGCTTTGGTTTCTATTCTTACTTGGTGCATTAGCCTTGCTTGGCTACTGATTTCTACCAGTATTCTTCTCTGTCAAGGTCAAGGTGCTCGGAGGGTGGCTTCGACCTATGGTTGGGTGACAAGGGTATTGTCAATGGTAAAACGAGCACAATCCTTCATATTCTAACACTTTTATTCCTCCAGAAAATGTTCACTTTAGTTTCCGCATTAGAATTCTCATGCCCTTTCATCTTCCAGATTCATATTCATCCTTTTCTGGGTGACTCTTCACCTTCATGCGACCTTCTAGCTTCCATCAACCACACACTCTTCATCAATACGATATTTCCCTTCATAACAGTTTTCATTCCCTTTCCATGCACTTGTCTTCTACTTATTTTATAGAAATGTGTATGTCCTGTAGCAACACCCCATCTGTTGCACTACCACACTTTGCATCTACAAAAATGTGTTCACTTCATGTGACCTATCGCATTATATCGCCTACAACAACCAATCTTTGTCCTAATACCTCTATCATGTATCGCAGTCGCCTTCACTATGTCATCCCCAAGATGATTTAGCCACTCCTGCATCACATCCCCCTCATCCCCCTTGGTGTGGTTCTTTTTCTAGTGGTTATGTGGGGTTGGTGTTTGGAGAATATATAATGTAAAATATTTTTCTAGATATACAAAATCCTTCCAATTTCTGGAAAACTCATTATATAGGCCTTGCATATTTATTATGTATCTTATTTGCTTCCCAAGAGGGCTCAATTTCACAAATTAGTGTAGCATCTACGTTCCTAGTTATGGGCCAAGTACGGTGGGCCCTATATCTTCCGTGTTGTACCTTGAGATGTTTCCATTATTCCTAGGGATGAGGGAGGTATATGATTGATTGATATTGTGACTCAGGGTAACATATTAGTTTTGAAATGGATGATCCAGTGTCTGGAGGGACGATCTCCTTGGAAATTATTGTTGAGGCATCATCTTCTCACTACACAACATATTGTCTCATATGAGATACTTTCATATCCTAACAACTTCTACGTATCATGTTCTTTTCATATCAAAAGTATCTTGGAAGCATGGAGGAAGGTAACCGACCTCGTGTTGTGGAAAATATTAGGTATTAAGGAAGGATGGGATTTGGCTACAAGACCAATGTTGAGTTGGAAGGTGTAGGGCACATGTGTTGCATACATTCCTCATTTTTAAGGATGGAGACTGAGTAAGAAGAATAATTTTGTTGGAGGGATTTCTGGAATGCCAGTACTCACTCTTGGAAGGACCAACAATCCATTTCTTGTGAATTTTTCCAATCTTCCATGGATCTCATATTATTTTGGAGATTATGATTCTTACTCCATAAGAGGACCTATTCAAATTGAATATAGACATGCCTTGCCCTTTTTGGTTTGATTGGGAGTGGGTCTTTGGGAGCCCTTTCACCCATTATGATTCTTGGAGGATGTACTCTCTTATTCATTATTGGCATGACCTCAACCCTATTATTAATTCATGATGGATGTCTATTGAGACAAAGATATGTTGGATGAAGAGATTGCATAATGTGTCGTTAATATAGCTCAACTACAAACTTTAAGTGTTTCAATGGATATTGATTTACAAGGGCCTTACTACCAAGCCATGGTTGGTCAAAAGGAGACTTTCAAATGGGATTGTTATTTTTCCAAGTCTTATTAGGAGTTTGTGCAGTCTGAGCATGCAACCATTTTGTACAGGAGGTTGCATTGGAGAAAGGTATTATTGGGTGATTCCAAATATTTGGTCCTCTCATCACTCAATTATGTGTAGCTCTACTTGAATATTTCATCCCTATTTGTTCTTTTGAAGCTTTGGTGCAAATATGTTCTTGAAAATGGCATTAGCTCTTTGTCTACACTTTGTCAATTATGGAAGGAAGAGGTTCATATGCAGTTGTTACATAAATACTTTTTATTGATAAAAAATGTAGGGGTTGGATACAAATGCCTATTAAGATTTTATTGTTGTTTTAGTTTATTTGAGGAAGAGGATGTACATATTTGTACCTTCTAAGTATTTTAGTTTCTTTGAGAAAGGGGATGTAAATACCTTTGTACATACCCTCTTACTATTTTGTATATTCTCTATGGAAAATAATTTTATGTTAATGTAAGAAGTATGTCTAAAAAAGAAAAATTAATGTGAGTGGAAAAATATTTGGTTCATTTTGTATTCAAATTTAAACAAAGTGTCAAAATAAAGTAGTGTATATGTAGCATTAGTACTATAATTTTATGGGCTAAATGCTAGTCATAGGACATTTTCCCAATAAAATATGACACCTTTAGTTAAACTCTTAAAATCATCACCATTTTTAAGGGAATTTTTTTTTAAAGTTGCAACTTACCCATACATTCACTTTGCATCCAATTTAAAAATAGCTAAAATTTAAATTTTAATACAAATACATAAATATACAAGTAAGTCTTATAAAACCACACCTTTAAATAGAATGAAATTATAAAATGATAGATTAAACTTAGATTACTAGATTAAACAAACTTTCCATTTAAACAATATTTACAAATCATCTCCTTGGAAATTCAAATTTAATGAATTTAATGGTAACAAAGGGGCCAAAAGAGATGACCGTTGTGATGCCACAAGATGGAAACGTTTTTAACCATTACATGATATAAATTGAAAGAAGTTAAAAGGCAATAAAAATGACAGTTGGAATGTCGAGGAATCAGATGGAGTTTTAAAAACCCTAGGTAAAAGGCGGCAGAAAAGATGACCTTAGGGAAACGTTCTTAACCGTTAGATTATATAAATTGAAAAATTACCGTTGAAAAAACTAAAAGGCAATAAAAATGACGACCGTTGGAATGTCGAGGAATTAGACGGAGTTTTAAAAACCCTAAATGTCGAGGAATCATACGGATTTCTAAAAACCCTAGGTAAAAGGCGACCTGAATGGCTTTGTGTTTCAACTTCAATTGGTTTTTCTGTTCTTTTTCGTGAGTCTGCTCCTCTCACATTAGTGCACTTTGTAAATCACTCCATGTTTCTCAGTAGGTAAATATTGACGATTTTGTTTGTATAGTGCAGAGCAGATCTGAATATTTCCATCAGAATTTTCCATCGTTTAGTTTATAGTAAACAGTTTTTTTTTTTTTTTCTCCGTAAATATTGGCAATTTTTGTTTGTATAGTGCAGATCAGATATGAATATTTCCATCAGATCGTCTAGTTTATAGTAATCAATTTTATTTTTTGTTTGGCTTTCAGCTCCACCCGTGCTTGGCCCTATATGGACATAACCCAAAGGAAGGGATCCCATTCAATATTTGCCAGGTTTGTATTATTTCCCTTTCTTTGTTTCATTGATTTATACAATTTATTGTTCGTTTTAATTTAATATTTAAAAACGAAGAAAGGTATTTTAGAGATAGTTTATTTTTTATATTTTACCAGTTTCATAATTTTGTTGGATTTTTTAAAAATAATTCTATTTAAATATGAAACAATAATTCTTGAAGTAACCAAAACTGGCTGAGGAGTTTAAGAACACAATAAATTTTCCACGTGAGAAGATATTTAGGAATTACTCAGAATTAGGTATAACAAAGAACTCCATGTCCGGCCTTGCCTTGTGAATTCATTTTCTGTGCAGTTGAGAGGTCATTCATGCTCCACGCTAATTATTTTTGTCCAATTATTTAGTTCTTGGCCGAGGCTAGAGGATGCTTTGAATTTGATACATTGAATTTGCTGTTGCCTGACCACACGATTTTCCCTTTGTTATATATATATCACCTGTCGTTTATTATATTGCTGCCATAGCTCTTATCTTCTAAACCTGATACTTTTGGCAGAGCTCAATATTGTTGTCAATGGTCATGCCGATGTGGATGCCATCACATCTCTTTGTCTTCTTCGAAGTATCAAGCTAGAGGTACGAAACTCTTTTTTACACTTTTGATTTTAGAAATTTTCAAGCGTATGATATTACAATTTTTTTTAATTGCTACTTGAGAATGATTATTCTGCTATTGCGGATTCAGGTTTTCACAGTCATTATTTTTTATTTTTAGTTGGAAACTTGTTTTGCAATTATCATAAAAATATTAACTTTTTATAAAATGCAAAGTTAGATTTAGCATTATTCAAATTAGATAAGATGATATTATTTTATAAAAAAAATTATAAAACAATAATTATATTAAAAGTTATTTTTAGTTTTTATTTTGTTTTATATCATGTGTATTTTTTTGGTTGTGTTATGTGTTTTATTTTAGTTTTTCTATATATCATTTGCATTAGATTGAGGGTTCTACTAGTATCATATCACGTATGAAGGCTTAAAGCATCTGTCATAACCTCTAATAATAACACAAAGAGAGGATGTATAGAATGCTTCAGTATGAATGCTCATATAAGAAGACCCTTGTGACCCATTAGCAATTGAAATAAATATAGAACATTTTTCATATTTTCAACATTTTTATTTTCTTTCTTTTATCTTTTAATATTTTTTTAATAAATATTCAATCAAAATACTTAACATAAAATTATTACATCAATTTAATAAATAAATATAGTTACATTAAATAGAAAGATTTTTATGTGATAAAAAGAATTTCAAGATACATATTTATTAGTTATATCTTAAACCATTTTTTAAAAATGGATATACTGGATACTAATAATTTAAAATAAGAAAATCTTAGTTTTTTAATCAGAAAATAAATAGGATGATAACATATGGTGTTACAATTACTTATTAGTTTTTAGTAGTTTCTTGTGCATCAAACCTACAAATGCAAACTCAAATGTTAAAATTATTTTATGGGAATGATATGAATAGTTTCATAAAAAAACTGCATATAGTGAAATTGCAAATTAAAATTTTAACAATAACATCTACTGTAAGAAAAAACTTTCTTACATTAAACCTCTATATTAAGATTTTTAAGATTAAACTTATATATTCAGATTTTTTAAATTAGATTACCAAATGTTACATTTTCAAAAAAAAATCCCACCTAAATAATCCTTATAATACTCCTTATAATACTGAACATCCCAACCAGCTTCACTTCCTATCTATTTAACAAATATTACAATCTATGTCTAACCAGTATTAGAAGTGGTTATTAATAAATATAAATGTGAATAGAGATATAACTTATATATGTCATATGGCAACTAGGATTTTAACCAATATTACCCCTTTGAATTATAAACTAGGTCACGATTACCCCTTTGAATTATAAACAGGTGAATATGGTAGGATTGTTGGTTGTCCATGAACTTTTTTTCAAAATTGAAAAAATACTAGTTGTCCACGAACTTATAGTCAAAGTAAGTCAATGTAAATTCCTGAGTAATATCGTACAGTTCATTACCAAACAATTTAGTCTTAGGCTATGGTCACGTGAAACTTTTTTTTTTTTACTGGGAGTTTTTCCAATCAATTAATTTAAATTTTACAGATTGGCATAGTTTAAATTAAAAATACCAAACATTAGACCACATCCAAGTTGCGTTTTTAAGCAAATTTAAATTTAAATGTTACACTAATTTGTTCCTCAAAAGGGTTCCATTCATTTATTTCCGGAGGCTTATGAACCTTACCGAGCTGTTTTTCGTCACCGGTCTCGGGGTTTGATGATCGAAACTCATAGCATCCACTCCAACAGTTTCCATAAACGAACCTATTACATGGTTGAAATTATTTTACGGACAAAATTCCATCATCAAATCCCCAATTTCTGTCACTTCTGCAACAATTTATAGGTTCAGTTTCCCGTTGATCTTGAACGAAAAAAATATCTCCCGTTCATTACTTATCACCCTAGTGAAAATCCATCATTTTTTTTTTTTTTAAATACAAGATGTTTTACACATAATAATTTAGGTAAAGTTTGAAACATATGGGAAAAGTTGTTATTAAATATAAGCTATTAATATAGAATACAAATTTTATTTTTTAAAATGTATATTAGTAATTATTATAATTTATTTATATTTATATTTAATTATATAATAAATTTTAAATATAATTAAATTTTAAATTCTATAATTTCATCACTAAATCATGTTTTTATTTATAATAATTTTTATTACCATTAAATTTTTAATTTAACATTTTGTATCTTTATATCTATAACATATAACTATTAAATTTAATAATATATATAATATTTTTTTTTTTTTTAAATATGTATACTCTTAACATTAATAATACATATAATTTTAATTCATTTAATATATTTATTTTTAATATTTATAATCTTCTATCCCCTAATTTAATAAGCATAATCATTATAATCATTAATAACATTGAAACTTTAATAGCTATAATTAATAATGCATAATTTATATAGCCCATATAACCCTAAATATTTAATCCATATATAATATCTATCAATTCTTATAATATCTAATATAATCCTTAATATGAATAACTTTTTTTACTCTTTATCCTGCACCCTTCAAGCATATAACTCTTAATACAACTCTTATAATTTTATCTCTTAACCCTTATAACTCATAAACCCTCAAGCTCACACATATGACTCCTAACACCTCATGCATATAATCATTATTGCCCATTTCCACCTCATGCATATAATCACTATTCCCCATTTCTTATAAGAGTGAGTGCAAACTAATGATGGTCTCTCATGAAGCGTTAGTGAACTAGGTCAAATCCAAAAACTTGTATACTTGTATTGTGTATTTTTGGAAATTTTTAATATTAATTTATATTTTTCTTAAATGATCAAAGTCAACATATGCCTGGAATTACCATGTCTTTTATTCGGTGCAGGCTAAAAGGGTCTTAAAATGATCAAAACATTTTTTTTAGATTGAGTAATGGTTAAGTTGAGAAAAAGTTATAGTAGAAATAAGAGAGGTATGTATTATAGGTTTTTAATACATGTGAAGACAAAAATAGATTAAAAATATTAAACAATAATAATTTTAAAAAAATTGTATATTTGAAATATGCATAGTCTACTCGATCTATGTCTATAATTTCATCAACAATTGAATTGTGTAGCCTATAGAAAAATAACATCAAAGACAAAGATTTAGAGGGGTATTCACAAAAATGGAGGTTTTTACGAATTTGTAGACTCGGCCACTAGGTTTGTCATTTCGAACCTAACTCCAAGCCAACCAAGTCAACATACACCTTGCCAATCCCTCCTAAAAAAATGAGTTCAAAAAAGCGCGCACGTGCTCTGGAAACGCACATGCGCTATAGGAGCACGCACACGCTACAAGAATGCATGTGTGCTCCTCTTTGTGTTTCTCTCTCCCCCTCTCACACTCTCACACACACTCTCACTCCCCCCTCATCCCTCTCTCTCTCGCTCATACCAATTTCTCTCTTACATCTACCCATATCCTACATTTACCTCTCTCTCTACCCCCCTCTTTATTTTCCTCTCCCCCTCTCACACTCTTTATTGCCTTACTATGCCTTTCTCTCTCTCCCTCCCACACACAATTTCTACCCCCCCTATATGTCTTCCTCTCTCTCCCTCCCACACACTAACAGATTCACGCTCTACCTCCCCTCTTTGTATTCCTCTCTCTCCCTCCCACACTCTCGCACAAATACTTTCTATCCCTACTCTATGTCTTCCTTTGTCTCCCTCCCACAATCTCTCACACACATTTTATATCCCCCCTCTATGTCTTCCTCTCTCTTCCTACAGAACTTTAACACACTCATTCTCTACCTCCATCCTTTCTCTACCAATCTCTACCTCCATCCTTTCCCTCTTAATTATAAGTATACTTATATGAACATGACCATGTCTTAGACCATGAACTAGACCTAGAATCCCCTAGCTCTATTGTAACATCCTAAGTTCGAGCCCCTGCTGAATTGTAATTATGCTTATAGGTTGGTGAGTCAAGTGGTTATAAGCTGAGACACTTATGTGTTTATTAGGCTCATGAGCCAAATGCTAAGGCCAATGAGCCGGATTTTGTATATGTAAATACACACATATCATTAATAAATTACATTGTTGCATGTAGACCCTCCACGAAGAAAGATTTATGGGGGACTAAGCTCCATTAGGTGGGGAAGGGGCTAAGTGTCTAGGAATAGGGACTAAGCTAGAGGGCTTACCTCTAAAGGAATAATATTATATTATTATTTTCTAGAAGCTAAGGTTTGATATAACCATGTTGCCCTAAATTCCTAGGGGAAAGAGAGGACAAGTGTTATGTGGAACTCATGCGGCTTCAAGGAGACATGTGTCAACCTCAGCGCATGCAGTTTTAGGTGGGCAATTCAACTTGTTCAGGGGTTCACTCACCATGCTCACGAGTCTCATGATTCTCACGACTGTCACAAATCCTTCACCATTGCGGATGTACTCTCGCGAGGTTAGACACCCTGGAAGAGATCCGCACTCCCAACTATTGTATGCGCGATTGTCCTTTGTGTTTTTCCCGTGAAGACCGACGCATTTGTATTCGCCTACACTATGTTGTGTCTTAGCATTTGGTTGTTTCCACATTCAATGTCCATTCCCGTTTTCTGTTTCTGTCGTCACCCATGTGTTAAATGAATGTTTTTGTTGTATTTCTTAGGATCTGAATTGAAGCAGGTTGTCATGCCTGTGAGCAACTCTCCCAAGTGAGAGAGTTTGTTGGGAAGTGAGTTCTCCTAGAGGGAGTCTCGTAGCAGCTACAATAATGTGAGACTTGTGGTCCAGCCTGTTGTTGGAGCCCAAGGTAAGGAGGTGTAGTGGTTGATGGACTTGTAATAGTGAAGGTGCACTCTCCTGGGGTGGAACAGGCATGTGGGGAATGAGGTTTTGTGGGTTGTGGGTGTAAGTTGCTCCTAGGATAAAATATCCTTCCTGTTGTTTTGTGCAACTTCTTTGTTGTCCTTGCTAAGCCTAGAATTACCTTGCTTGGTGGAGTTTAGTCCCAGCTCGAGGGTGACCCGCTGCTGAGCGTGATGAGTAGCATGGTCTAAGGATGGGAGGTTCATGGAAGGTCTACACATAGTTGGTGGTCGCCCATTAAAATATAAGTACCAATTCTTTGTTCATTGTATGTTGTGTATTTGTATTTTCATTATAATTAATGAGTAATGCTTGTATATATATGTTGCATGTAGTTGTTAATGTTGCTTCCACATGAACTTGTGTATGAGTAGGGTATCGTCGTCTGTTTAATTGCATTATATAGATATATATTTATATGTGTGAATACCAGATGTTATCTCTATCTTTCGGTCAAGTTTTATATGTGATTATTTCTGCAAATTTACTCGGTGGCATGGCCTGGCCTATTGTTTAAGGCTGAGAATTTCATAGAAATGGTATTAGAGTAGTAAAGGAAAATAAAAGATTTCTTCAGTAGCGTTACTCGACTAGGGAACGTTACAAATTGGTATCAGAGTGAAGGTTTCAACACTGAGCCTGGATGGGCCATGTTAGTGGTTAGCGAGACAAGATTTCAGAGGGAATTGTTGTTGAAAGGGACAAAATTGAATTGCAGATCATTCCAGAGTGCCAAGAGAATACCTTGGTCGTGTTATGAAGATTAGGAAGTATAACGGTTTATGGAATGGTGGCAGAGCATTCCAGAGTGCTATGAGAATACCATAGCCATGTTATGAAGCTCAGGAGGTATAGCGTTTTATGGAATGGTGGTAGAGAAAAGAGACTATAGTAACCGTGGGTTTGGAACCATAAGGTTTGAATTTGGGTTGTAAGATTTGTGCAAGGGAAATACCAACATTTTCCAACCAAGATCTAGAAGGAGATGCATGAAGGTTAACCTGGAAGTCCTTCGTCCTTCGGGACTTCGGTGAAGTTAGGTGTTAAGAAGCAAAAGAAGGGCCAAAGCCTGAAGTTTCAAAGTCGTGGAGGAGATCTACACCATAGATCTGGGGAGAAGCCTTACCCTTAGAACAAGCCAAGAGAAGAAGGTAAGACGCGTGGTGAAAAGTGGATCTCATCCATCAAAGCTACACACAAGTGGTTGTGAGCCGTGGATCTCATAGCCCTTAAGAATTCGACATTCAGGACAAACAATATGTGCTAAGTTGAATCCTTCAAACTCCCAAAGCTAGAAGTATGAAGTGACATGGCATGATGATGTCACTCAGGATGACGTGGACTTCCTTAGTCCCACCATGTGTCAATCAAAATGGAACTTTGATGAACCTGTTAGCCAAAAGCAATCTGACATATGGGGCCACATGACACCACCTTAATTTTTTACAGTCGTACCAGGTGGACTCGGAAGGTAAAGTAGATCGGAAGTTCAGAGTTTGGGAGTTCGGCGTTTGGGAGAAATAGGTTATGCAAAGGTGAAATCTTATGAAGCCTGAAGTCTCAAAGTGATGTGGCTTGATGACGTCACTAAGGATGACATGGACACATGGAATGTGTGCCACATGTCAGTGATTTAAGAACCGGTGTAGGATTGAAATGTAGTTAGAATGTGACATTATCACACACCTGATTGGACCACGTGTCGGCTTCATGTGTCCTAGAATGTAGTGCTCATGGAGGTGGCACAAGGTAGTTAAAATTGGCGAAGAAGTTAGCTAGATCAGGCCCACATTAACTTGGTCACGATCTATCAAGATCTAGGGCCAGGAAGCATCGCAGAGATCGAATATGCGCTACAGAAAATTCTACAAGGTGGTCCCACAATCCAAACCATGGTTTCCCAGAAGGGGTACGTGTCAACATGGGGAAAATTGTGGAACAATCAACAAGTTACTCCAAAATCACCAACCCATGTCCCTGCAATTTGAAAAGTATAAAGTTTGATGTGACTTTTTGGTATATTTTAGTTTTAAGCACGTAAACCATGGGCCCTGGTGGACACGTAGTGCCAGATCATGAAGTCTGGAGACTTGACACTTTGGAATAAATGGCTCGTGATGGAATGGGAGGAAGAAACCTTGAAGTTTCATTACACCAAAGTAAAGTGACGCGATAATGTCACCGGGGTAACGTGGAAGTACGCAGAGACTCACGGTTTCGGATTTTTGGGTTGAGCAAAGGTGGAATCATCTGAAGTCCCAAAAACCCGAAGCCTGGAGTTTCATAGCAAGTATCAATCATTAGATGTTGGGAGACGTTGTAATGTACCTCAAAAATCACCATAATTTTTTTTTATTTGTACATCTATCCTTGAAAGGTTTTTGAGATCTCAAGAAAGTAGGCTTTATGTTAGAAGGCTTGAGTCTGAGGGTTTGTTAGAGTCCTTACTGTCATCGACTGTCCTTACCATTCAACTTAAGTTTTCTAATCGACGATATAATGAGTATTCACTCATCACTTCAATGTTTCATTAAGATCCTGAAATTTATAATTACTCTCTTATCTGCTAGTACCTATAACACTACTAAGTCTTAACAATACAAGAAACTTTGGGGATTTTATGACCAAAACCCTACATAGAAAAATTACCCTCTGTTTGCAATACAATTGACTTGTAAAACGGTCTGTTACTTCCATACCTCTATCCGGGATGAAGACTCTCCAACGTTCTTTTACCAGTCCATTCATTACATTATTAGATTTGTTCCCGTAACAATAAGTTTCTTCTAGGTTCCTACAGTTTGTGAAACATGAGGTCAATCAGGTTTCGGCGATTATAAGTGTCGAACACAGAATGAAACAAAGGGGCCATGCCATTTGCCAAAAATGTGAAAATGCGGGAAGATTGTGGACTCGATACTTCGGGGTTTCGGGGTTTGGGATTTCATGTTTGGAAGTGTCAAACATTAACACACCACAACCTCCGAAAGGTGAAAAAGGAAAATGGGACCCGCCCATCGAGGTTTCGGGGTTCGGGACTTTGTGAGTTCAAGTACCCAAACAACAACATAAACAAACTTCCAAAAAATTGTGAAAGGTGACCAGCATATCAAGATTTCGGGGTTTGGGATCCAGACACCACAACTCTCGAAATCGTGAAAAAGGTAGGTGGGACCAACACTTCGGAGTCTTCGAGGTTCATGACTTCTCGTGTTCAAGTTCCCCAACATCTCATGTAACAAACCTTTGAAATGCGAAAAGGAAAAGGTGAGACCCTCATTTCGGGATTTTGGGCTTCGGGGGTTTCGCAATTTTCATAGCCAAACATCCAACATACAACAGTTCCGAAATTGCAAAAAGAAAAGAACGTGGAACTAACATTTCGGTATTTCAAAATTCAGGGTTTCGAGATTTCAAATGCCAAACAAGAGTACACAACAATTCTCGTATTCCAAAAGGTGAAAGGGTTTGGAACCAACACTTCAGGATTTCAGGATTTGGGGTTTCGGGGTTTCAAATGTCAAACAACAACACACTACAACTTCTGAATTCTGAAAAGTGAAAGGATGTAGGACAACACTTCGGGATTTCAGGATTCAGGGTTTTGGGGTTTCAATGTCAAACAACAACACACTGTAACTCCCGAATTCCAAAAAGTGAAAGGATGTAGGACAACACTTCGGGATTTCGAAATTCAGGGTTTCGGGGTTCGTAACTACCAAACAACAACACCCTACAACTCCCAAATTCTGAAAAGTGAAAGCTTCGAGGTTTCAAATGCCAAACATCCAACATGAACAAACTTCCAAAAAGATGTGAAAAGGAGAAGGTGGGACCCAGATTTCATGGTTTTGGGGTTCAGAACTCCGTGAGTTCAAGTGCCCCAAACCTCTTATGTAACCAACTTCCTAAATGCGACAAGGGGAATCTTCGGGGTTTCAGAATTCAGAACTTCACGAGTTGAGAATCCATACATCAATATACACGAACCTCAAAAAGGAGAAAAGATAGTTGGACTGAGTTTTTCCTCACAGAATTCTGAAAGCCTAAGGTCTTAGGAATTTCCCATGCACAGAAGGGTACAAAGGATAAAACTTTATGTAAGGTAAATTCTATAATATTCACTTAGAGCCTCTTTTAATCAATGCATTAAACGTCAATAGTACTAGATTTGTGCATCTATGTAAGTACATGGTTAAGAATATCATTCCATCAGAGATTGGTCATTAATAAAGATGTTCCAAGGGATTTGAGTTTGGTTCTTGGGGGGGGGTTATCTATAGAGAGGATCTGCCTCATTGTCGTTAATCTCCTCTTTTCCATAGAAATATAATTACAGATGTTCTTCACATATAATCCCCATAACAAACCAAAAATGGAAAATGTTATAGTTCTAATTTAATCAATACAATGCAATAGAAAAATCATTCAGATAGAGAGTGGATATCATTCCAGTTCGGATTTAATAAGACATCAAAATAAAAACATAGTCATTCATAATAGAGAGGGGTAAATCAACATATATGAATCCAATTCGTGGGAAGACAAAGGGAACAACCACGTTCCTCCCAACCATAGAACAGGACAGCCAAAGCCACTTGCCCGATTCACCCCCTAGCCTGATCATGAATCCATGAGGGAGAACTTGAAAACTTCCTCAACAATGTCCTTTGATTCCAACAACTATCCTCTTACCTCACACTTGCTCAACAATGCTCATAACAATAAGGTGATTCTGTTTCAGTAAGATCTTCTTACCTCACACTCAATCCGTAGTGTTCATAACAGCAAAAGAGCTCAGGAATCCTTTTCCCAACATACTTGGCAGCGTCCTGCCTCCTCGCATATGTTATTTATCCATTTTTGCCTGGGTCTTTTTCCCTCCTTTGGGGATTTTCGCAGCTCTCTTAATCCCTTATTTTCAGGGGCTTCCAGTGGCCAAATCTCTAATTTTCCACTTCTCATAATCATCCTAGTGGAAATTCCAACCTGTTCCCCACTCATGGAGTCATGGTCAGTTGATTTTAACATGGTTGTTCCATTTGTCCTCCTTCAATTAATATAAATATTCTATTGTGATACAAGTGTCATAGTCAAATAGTTAGTTGATTCCAAACAGATCTCTTCCCAACAGTCACAATAATTAAATACAATTATTAAATTTGAAATTCGGAATTTCCATAAATGGCAAAAAATTTCCAGATTCGAATTTGCCAAAAACAGAAATAAATTTCTAGCACACAAAAATAAAAATATTTTATTTTTGGGGGATGTCACAGACGTGGACTGTTGATCCACCCTACTTTTTGAGTTCGCTAATCTGGCACTCCAAGAGAAATTTTGCGATGTGCTTTGAAATTCGCCGAAGCCCGGAGCCTGAAGTTCAGGGTTTCAGATAAGAACCCAAATCATAAGCACTGGGTCACAACCATGGTCACATGTGAAAAAAGGGATGAAAAAAAGAGGATAGCGTTGAATGGTGAATTGTTGCATAACAGAACGGGGCTTAGAGATAGAATCGTGGGGAATCTTGATCGATGCAAACCCACCAAAAATGGATTCTGATATTCTTTCTGTTGAATCAGATTATTTAAGTTCCTATAGAAAATTATTAAATACTGATAGCCTGAAAAAAATATGGTTGAATACACATTTTTGCAGAGTTAACAATTGACGGGCTGAACCGACTTGTTGCACAGTGCAGAGCATGGAGGAGGCACAAGATGCTTACAGTTCGAAGGATGAAGTTAGAGGAATGGATGTCCATTTGGGAGTTGAAGGATCAAACTCCAATGGGAATGAAGAAGAGATAGATAAAGAAGAGAACATGAAGAAAATCATTAAAAAGTTGTAGAAAGATATACAAACTCACCGAGAAGATAACAAAAATCTCATGACAGCTAGGGAGAAACAGGGAGAATTCAACACGAAGTTGATGTAGATGCTGGAAAGAATAGAAAATAAATTGGATAAAGAGAGTGGCTCAAGCAAATCAGGAAGTCCCATAAGAACAAGAATTATTAGCCGACATCACCAACACTCCCCAAGGCATTCCAATAAGAGAGAACATAACATCTCAAGTCCATCCCCTGTTAGGAAGCATAAGATGTCTGGGGAAGATGAGCTATGAGGAGAAATGAACAAAATAAAACCTCCTATGTTTGATGGGGAGAACAAGAAGGATAAAGATGCAGAGACATGGCTATTGGGCATGAGAAAGTATTTTCAATTGCATAATTATTCTTCTCATGCATAAAGAAGTATTTCCATCTATCAACTCAAAGGGAAGGCATCTGTATGGTGGGATCAAATTGTGAAAGTACAAAATGTCAGAGAGAAGAATGTTACATGAAGGGAATTTAAGAGACATTTTGAAAGGAAGTACCTAACTAAGAGGTACTATGACAAGAAAATGAAAGAGTTATTTGAACTCAAGCTGGGAAGTGTTTCCATTGATGAGTATGAAAGAAGATTCTTGGAGTTGTTGAAGTATGTTCCCTTCATAAAGGATGAGACAAGTAAGATTCAAAGGTATCCCAGTGGGCTTTCATCTTCCATCAGTGACAAGATCCAGTATGATGATCCTAAAACTATGGAAGAAACCATAAGGAGATACAAATTCTTATATGATCAACAAAAAGAGAATACTACTTTCCAAAAAGCTTGGGAAGACAAGAAGAAGTTTAAGAGGGAACATAAGAAGAAGAGAAACAAACCACCATTTTTCAGGAACAGTCCTCAAGGACAAACGGTTTTGAGAGAGCCCGGGATGGATGAAGTAGGGGGGCAACGGCCAAAGAAGACACCTATGGAATGTTGGGTTTGTAAAGGAGATCATAGGTATAGAGATTGTTCTCACAAAAAGGACAAGATGATAGTTTTTCACAATGTTCATAAATATGAAACAATGGAGGACATAGGCAGGAGAGTACCAAGAATATATGTAGCCATGGACAACAATCAAGATGAGTTTCAATCACACATGATTGAAGTTGAAGGTATGATCAATAACCACGCCTTTACTATTTTAATAGACTCGGGACCTAGTCATAGTTACATAGATCCTAAAGTTGTGGAAAGATTATGCTTTCTGAGAAGAAAGCATGAGAAATCTTGGCTGGTACAGATGGTTACAGGAGCAAGGAGGAAATTTTTTGAGTCGGTTAAATAATGTCTAGTGGGAATGAATAGACTAAGTACCAAGGAAGATATGAATATCTTGTCTTTAGGATCATATGATTTCCTAATTGGTATGGGATGGTTGGACCAACACCATGCCATTTTAGACTACCATAACAAGGATTTCACTTGCTTGGATGAGGAAGGAAATCAGAGAGCAGTCCACTGAATTCCCAGGGTAGTTGCTATTAGAGAAATTTCAACAATGCAACTGAATAAATGCTACAGGAAAGGCTTTCAAATATTTGTAGCTCATATGGGGAAAGCATCTAAGGATAAGGTGTCAATTATGGAGGACCATGGAGTCCTGGAATATTTCGAAGATGTGTTCAGGGAGGTACGAGGACTATCTCTAAAGAGAGATATTGATTTCTTTATAAATTTTATGCCTGGAGCAACCCCAATGTCAAAGACTCCCTACAGAATGAGTACACCAGAGCTTAAGGAACTGCAAATACAACTTGAAGAGCTTCTGAAGAAGGGGTATATCCACCCAAGTGTATCCCCTTGGGGTGCCCCAGTCTTATTCATATAGAAGAAATATGGAACAATGAGGTTGTGCATTGATTTCAGACAGTTGAACAAAGTGAATATAAAGAACAAGAATCCCTTACCAAGGATTGATGATCTCTTTGATCAATTGAAGGATGCAAAGATATTTTCAAAGATAGATCTCAGGTCAG
>SNQJ01S0036573.1:78288-88512 GCA_010110895.2 Picea sitchensis
ACTGCAGAAAAAGTTAAGTTCTTTTCAGAGAACACTGATGATAAAACAACTGTAGATACTGTAGAAGGACAAACTCTTTTTATTCAATAGGAAAATCCTAGTGATAAAAAATTGATAGACTATAATTTGATTGAAAAAACTTTAGAAAGAAGCCACAATTCTTCTTCCCTTGAATCTTTCCATTCTCAGCAANCTAAAAAATCTACTGCAGAAAAAGTTATGTTCTTTTCAGAGAACACTGATGATAAAACAACTGTAGATACTGTAGAAGGACAAACTCTTTTTATTCAATAGGAAAATCCTAGTGATAAAAAATTGATAGACTATAATTTGATTGAAAAAACTTTAGAAAGAAGCCACAATTCTTCTTCCCTTGAATCTTTCCATTCTCAGCAACAAGAATACCACTTGAACATCTATACTAGCCTCCTTGTTGTTGAACATCTCCTCCAAGAGCTATCTGCTAAGGGTGAGGAAAATTTAGCTGGCCAACTTACAAATTTTTACAGAGCCTCTTATCATACCTCTTTCCCATTGGAAGATTCACCTCTTTCACATTCCTCCAGTTTTGAAGACTTGAAGAAGAAACTATCATTTTCCCCACTTCTGACAGTCATGGTTGCACCACCTCCTCCTTTGACTGAGATGCAACAAATCCTAGCTGCTAGGTATGCACCACTCATATTGTCGAATCCAGTAGTAGCCATGCCAACAGGAGACTACCAGAAATATATGCCTAAATTCACAGGCAAAGGCGATGTGTCCACTGAAGAACATATTGAGGCCTTTTACAGTTATGCAGAGAACATTAATATTAAACAAGAAGATGTTTGGACACGAGTCTTTGTCCAAAGCCTAGATGGCCATGCTAGGAAATGGTTCAAAGAACTACCTGTTGGTTCCATTGCTAGAATCGAGCAATTG
Organism: Picea sitchensis; assembly: GCA_010110895.2. Lineage (NCBI taxonomy): Eukaryota > Viridiplantae > Streptophyta > Pinopsida > Pinales > Pinaceae > Picea > Picea sitchensis. Next base: position 79,213 of record SNQJ01S0036573.1, read on the forward strand.
GATGAGATATTCCTAAAACATTGGGGTGATAGAAGAGATTTTGTCTACTACATCACAGAATTTGGCAACTTGAGGAAACAAAGTAATGAATCAGTCTCTGATTTCACCAAGAGGTTTAACCTGATATATGGCAAAATTCCAGCCGAGATAAAACCATCAGATGCTTCTGCCAAGATTACATATTATGATGCCTTTGATTCAGATTTTTGTTTACTGTTGAGAGAAAGGAGGTCACCGAAATTATCCCTCATGCAAGATGTTTCCCTTGAGGTGGAATCAAACATTCTGGCATCCCAGAAGTGAAAAGGAGAATCTGATAGGAGAAGATCAAAGAATGAAGCCTCATCTTCATCACATGCTGATCCAAAACTCGATAAAATGGACAAGATGCTAGAGTCTCTAACCTCTGAGATATCTAAGTTAAAGATCGAAAATAAACAGCCTGTAAAAAGTAGAAGTACTTATGATCCTGTAGGCAGAAATCCTAATCTAAATCCCAACAGCTTCAGAAGGAATAATCAGCCAACTCAGATCTTGCAGAGAGAAAATAATTCTAATGAAGATCAGAGGATAAAGGTCCCTCTTCAGAATGTCGTGATGGACGATGAAAATGGTGAAGATCAAGAAGATGGAGAAGGAGACATTCATTGTGTTGGAGAAGAGATAGGGAAGTCTTATCTAACACAACAAGATTATGAGGAATCATTAATGACTCAACAGACAGAAGATGATCTCCTTGGTGATGGCATTTTCACAGCAGAAGATAAGAACATATATAACCTCTGATCTAAATCTAATGCTTCTCAACCAGATGCATTAGCCTCTCCTGAAAAGACTGTTGCCCTTGTTAAGAAAAAAGACCATACATCAGAAGATTAGCCAGCAAAGTCTTCAAAGGCGAAAGCATCAGCTCCTCCCAATAAGACTTATGCCCCTATCAACCATCAAACTCCAGAAAGTCAGCCTCCTGTCAAACAACAAAAAAATCAGGAAGCCCCTCCAAATCAGGTAAAGGTTTCTGAGAAAACTGCTGATAAGGTTCCATATTCTTTTAATTTTGAGGCTGAAATTCAGAAAATTAAGATTCCTATTCCTCTTGTTGAGCTGATGAAAAATGAGATGTTTAAAAGGGATATTCTTAAAACTCTAGATCCCCAATCTGTCTCCCTTTCTGCTGATATCCTAAATATTTATGATGATAAACCTACCATTACTCTGGGCCAAATGGTAGAAGACAGAGATGAAAGTTTTCCTCCTTTCTACATCTCCTTAAATATTCATGAAAAATCACTGCACAATTGTTTGTTGGACTCCGGTGCTTCGCACAATCTAATGCCAAAGGCTGTCATGGATGAGCTTGGGTTAGAGATCACCAAGTCTTATCATGACCTCTTCTCCTTTGATTCCTGGAAAGTAAAATGTCTCGGGATGATTAAGGATTTGGCTATGACCTTGACGCAAGCATCAATGAAGACAATGGTGATGGATATAGTGGTGGCTGACATACCTCCAAAATTTGGATGCTTACTATCGAGATCGTGGGTGAAGAGATTAGGTGGCACTCTTCAAATGGATCTCTCTTACACTACTATCCCTGTTTTCGGAGGAGTGAACAGAAGGATTTACAGGGAATCTCAGTTGGCATATGTTATCAGTGATGAGAAAAATCCATCCAATCATCCTATCTATTCAGTAGATACAGATATGGGATCCTGTATTTTTCAAATTGATGATTCACTGCCTGACACATTGCTGCTCAGAAATCCCACAGATCAGATCACAGTTCATCCTACAGAGACAGCAGAAGATGACCTTTGGACCATGTTCTTTGATGGTGCTTGCACTAAGGAGTCAGCTGGAGCAGGAGTGGTATTCATTTCTCCCTCTAAGAAAACTTCTCATTTGTCCTTTAAACTCGATTTTAAAGTGACTAATAACGTTGCTGAGTATGAAACACTACTTTTGGGGTTGAATGCAGCCAAGGAGAAGGGAATTAAAAAATTGCAAGTGTTTGGAGATGCAGATTTGATTATCCAACAAGTGAATAAGTCCTTTCAAGCGAAGCATGTCAGGCTGAAGGCATATAGAGATGAAGTGTTGAAGGAAATTCATAATTTTGCAGATTTTAAGATTTCATTTGTACCTAGACCCATGAATGAATTGGATGATTCATTGGCTGTGTCTGCTTGTGCATTCATACCCACTTTGCCTCATAAATTATCTTACAAAATTCAAGTTAAATATAGGCCCTCTCTCCCTGATAATGTAAAATTTTGGAAGGTTTTTGAAGACGATGCTGAACTCACTAGATTCCTTGCAGTAATAGATGAGTTTTCAGATATGCAGATTGATCAGGAGAATGAACATGACCATGAAGTTGATGAGCCAAAGTTCAAAAGTAGAATCACAGCACATGAAATAGTTCAGTTGTCCACCAACAGAATTCCTAAAGGTTTGGTCCCGTTGGAAAGGTTGTTTGATAACAACGATGTGGCTGTCAAATTGAAAAGTGGGGAAAAAGAGTCAGATGTTTTGCAGTATAATGTGGCCAGTGAGAAAGATCCTAAACATGTCAACTTGGCATCACATTTGACTGAAAAACAAAGGGCTGATTATGGAGAATTGTTAAAAGAATTTGCAGACATATTTGCTTGGCAGTATGATGACTTGAAGACTTTTGATATAGAAGTGATTCAACATAAGATTCCCTTGAATAAAGACACCAAACCATTCAGGCAGAAGCTTAGATCCTTCAACCCTTTTTTGTTGCCTACAATGGAAAGGGAAATCAAGAAACTGTTGGATGCCCGCATTATTATTCCTCTCAGGTATTCAGAATGGATTGCAAATCTTGTACCGGTTAGGAAGAAGAATTGGGAGATCAGGCTCTGCGTAGACTTCAGAAATTTGAACAAGTGTTCTAGAAAGGACAACTACCCTCTGCCTAAAATGGAGCATATTCTGCAGAAGGTGTCAGGATCGAAGGTGATGTCCTTCATTGATGGGTTTTCCGGATACAACCAGATTGTTGTCCATCTGGAAGACAAAGAAAAAACTGCTTTTACCACTCCATGGGGTACGTTTATGTACGAAAAGATGGCCTTTGGACTGATGAATGTGGGAGCGACATTCCAAAGGGCAATGGACATTGCTTTCATTGGGGAAAAAGATAAATTTGTCCTGATTTATCTTGATGATATCACTGTTTTCTCAAGCAACCACAAACTTCATTTGCAGCACTTAAGAAGGACATTTCTGAAATGTCGAAGGTATGGCATCTCTCTTAATCTGAAAAAATCGAATTTTGCACTTAAGGAGGGAAAATTACTTGGGAATATTGTTTCAGCTGATGGGGTTAAGATTGACCCAAAGAGGGTAGAAGCAATTAAAAATCTGTCTCTTCCTAGATCAAATAAAGACATTCAGTGTTTCCTTGGGACTATTAATTTTGTCAGAAGATTTATAGTGAATTTTGCTGAACTCACAAAGCATATCACTGCCATGTTGAGGAAAGACTCTGAGGTAAAGTGGACTGAAGAAGCCAGACATTCATTCAATTCCATCAAAGAAACCATCATTACAACCCTTGTTTTGATCAGCCCCGATTTCTCCAAGGTATTTTACATTTTTTCATTTGCTTCCAGTGATACGATCGCAGCAGTACTCTTGCAGAAGAATGTTGATGATCAAGAGCAGTCGGTTGCCTTCTTTAGTAAGGTCTTGAGAGACGCAAAGGTAAAGTATGAGTTGTTGGAGAAACAAGCATATGCACTTGTCAAGTCACTGAAATCTTTTAGGGTCTACATTCTTCAGGCTAAGGTAATAGCTTTTGTTCCCTCCAGTTCAGTTAAAGATGTTCTTGTCCAAACTGATATTGATGGCAAAAGGATTAAGTGGATAGCAAGATTGATTGAATTCGATGTTGAAATCAAACCAACAAAGCTAGTGAAAGGCCAGGGCCTTGCCAAACTCTTAGCAGAGGAAAATTGCAGGCTGTTTGACATAAATCTGATGAGTATTGATGCAGAAAATGTTCCGTCTGCAGAGAACAAAGAAGGTGAGGAAATGCAGGTTTCAGCTCATTTAGCTGATTGCAAATGGTACAGTCATATTATTCAATTTCTGCAAACTTTATCAGTCCCATCTGATTTGACAAAGACTCAAAGAAGGGCTTTGAAGCTTAAAGCTATAAATTTCTGCATCAATGATAACTTGTTGTTCTGGAAGAATCTCATTGGTTTATTGTTGAGGTGCGTAAACCAAGAGGAGGTAGCTAAATTCATGTGTGAACTTCATAATAGTGAATGCGGAGGACATCACTATTGGAAAACCACAACACACAAAATCTTAAGATCTGGTTATTACCAGCCATCCTTATTTTCAGATGTATATGAATTTGTGAAAACATGTGACAAATGTCAGAGATTTGAAGGTATAAAACAACTAAAGTCCCTTCCTCTCAAACCTATAGTAGTCACAGGGCCTTTCCAGCAGTGGGGCCTGGATTTCATAGGTGAAATTCATTCGCCTTCTAGTGGTCAGCATCGGTGGATCCTGGTTGCCATCGATTACTTTACAAAGTGGATTGAGGCTATTCCCACCCGGAACGCCAATCATACTGTCATCATAAACTTTCTACAGGAAAACATATTTTCCAGATTTGGCTACCCCAAGAGATTGGTCACTGATAATGTTGCTGCATTCAAAGATAAACATTTGGTGAAATTGTGTGAAGAGCTTGGAATTCAGTTGGTACACTCCACAACTTACTATCTGCAAGGGAATGGTTTAGCTGAGTCATCCAACAAGAGTTTAGTCAGAATCATAAAGAAGCTACTTGAACAAAATGCCAGAGGTTGGGATTCCAAACTGAAGTTTTCCTTGTGGGATGACAGGGTAACATGTAAGAAATCAATTGGTACATCTCCTTTCAAGTTGGTATATGGTACTGAGGCCATATTTCCTGTTCAACTTGCATTACCGGTTAAAAAATTCTTACAAGAAACCGATTCTGAACCAAGTGATTTGACTAGGAGAATTCACAATTTGGTAGAACTACAGCAAGATAGAGAGCAGCTCTTGGAGAAAACTGAATTGCATCAGGAAAGAATCAAGCAAACTTTCGACAAGAAAGTCAAATCAGATGTCCTCAAAACGGGGGATTTGGTCTTAAAGTGGGATGCAGCAAGGCAGGAGAAGGGGAAACACGGAAAATTTGAGGCTCTTTGGACAGGTCCTTTTGTCATAACAACGGTGCAACAGAAAAATACCTTTTCTCTCCAAACTCTTTCAGGCGAGCCAATATCAGGGGGCCCTTTCAACGGGCGCTTCCTGAAGATCTATTTCTCATGAGGCTTCCTTTGAAGCCAGGTTCTTCTTGTATATATTTTCTTGTTCTGTTTTCTTTATTTCTGTCATTCAAATAACTCCATGCCCAATGGTACTAGCAACTATTTTTCAAGTTTTCTGTTTCAAGTTGTAATAAGGCTACTGAGTCTAGCTAGGTTCTTGGTCACCTCACAGGCAGATGCCCATCTCAGTTGGAGCCAAATGTTAACTCCCAAAATGAAACCATCCTTTTGGTCAAGTTTTGTGGTGGATAGCATGGCTATCGGTAGTGTCCTCAAGTCATTTTTGAGTTTCCATAGTTGCAAAACTTAGGTTTTGGTTTTTGTCTTAGAAAATAATATGATCCATAAAGTCTTCTTTTCAAAATTTGCATAATTCACCTTCAACAGCTAACGTGTGTCCAAAAGTTGAGTGTTAGTTGTGGAAAGTGGCAACTTTCAGCAACTAAGGAGCGCTTCTCATAAGTCTGTGCGCTGTTGAAAGTGGTGAATTTCAAAATGTCCAACAATCAGTTTCGCGGGTCGTGCGCTGTTGAAAGTGCATACTTTCCGTAGCTATGGAGCGGTTTTTACAAGGTTGTGCACTGAGGAAAGTGAAGACTTTCAACAGATAACTGGGGTTTTCCACAGGGTCACATGCTGGTGAAAGAGGCAAGTATGAACAGTTAATAGAGGCATTTTCCATGGGCCGTTGGTTGAAGAAAGCGGGAATCACGTGCGTGATATCCACGTCTGAAGGCAATGATGATATGATCATCCCACTTCAGGAAAATCCAAATCATGCACTCATGAGAGTGGGTAATGATGGAAACTCAATTCTGCACGTCAGAATAGGATTGTGATGCGAATTCGGCTCAGAAACTCACGCTCCATAATCATGGCATCAGGGATGTCAAGCTCGGATTCAGTGGCGCAGGTACAGAGGATGTACTGCCGGCCTGATAAGCATCAAATAAAGTCATTGTTTCCATATCATACCCTGTTCGCGGAGGTCTTTCAAAGTTTCAAATGTTTTAAAACAAAGCCGACTCCCAAAGTGCTTTCAATAGCGCAGAACCTCGGCTCGACCAATAGTTTCAGGGGTTACAAATTCTCGGGATCTTCGAGCTACAGAATGGTGAGAAAACGCAGTGGTGCTCTACTCAAGAGAGAACTGGATAGCCTGTCCTTTTTACAGACACACCCCGAAGTCCAGAGACATTTTTCAAATGCAGGGTGTATTGGGTTCGTTGAAAGATTGCAAATTGGTTTCCACCAGTCTACGGCAGAAGCTTTTGCCAAGACTTTAGATGGGAATAAAGCTCATGTTGGGTCCATGGAAATTAGAGTGGATGAAGCTGCTATTGCTGCAACAACAAGCCTACCAAGAACCGGTCAGAGATGGTTTAAAACCACAGCTCCCAACAATTTGGATTTCAGAGCTTATTTGAAAGAGGGATACAAGCACAAGGCATGGGAAAAAGGTATGCTGGTTTCCTATCTAGAAGAAGAATGGCAGGAATTGTTCAAAGGCATTCAATTGTACATTACTTCAGAGGGCAGGTATGATAAAGTTATGATGTATCACATCAAACTCCTGGACCATTTCACAGGCAAGACTCCCATTAATTTACCTTTTTTCCTACATAAAAGTTTGACTAAGGTTTGCAAGAAGATTAGGGCTCAACCCGTGAGCATAAAAGGTACTCTATGCCACTTCGGCCTCATAAAATTAATCATCCTGGAAGAATTGAAACAGCAGGGAAGGAGTTGGGATCATTTTTTATTCTGGGAAGGTTTTGAAACACAGACCCAGCTGGCAAATGAACCAGGGAGAGCTTCAAAGAAACAATCTTCTCCTCAAAGTAGTTCAAGAAAAAGAAGGACCCTGCAAGGACCTCCAGAAGACATAATTTCTGGAGTGAAGCCCCGCAGGTCAAATAAAAGGTTAAACTTTGAGCAGACCACAGAGCAGACCATAGAGAAAATCACAAAGCGTCCTACAGAGAAGAGTACAGGGAAGAATATATTAAACTTTCCCTATTTAGATTCAGAATCAGAGCAGCAAGATCAATGCCCCGTCACTGAGAATCCTGAGCAGACAACTGAGTGTGCACAAAACTATGAGACCTTCAGTCATACAGAAGAGGGAGAAACATAAAAAAGATCCAAATCAAAGAAGTCTCAGAAGATCAAGCATCTCAAGGAGGTAATTGCCCAACAAGAGGTTTTGGAAAGGGTAATTAAAGAAAGGTATAAGAAGTTGTCTAAGAACTTTGAAAAAACCAATACTGCATTTGAGAGATTGGCTAGGGAAAATGTTAAAGAGAATAAAAGAAAGAAAAAACTCACCAAAGATTACAATAGCTTGTGGTGGCTTTCCAAATGCCTTAAAAGGCAGATAAGAAGGTTAAAACAAAAACAGAGGCAAAAATCTCATCCAGATCTGAAGGTTCTCGCTCAAGTTGTCGTTAATATGCAAGGTGAGAAATCGGGAACACACTAAATTTTGATGAAATCGAAATTTTGGAGGTGAAAACTCATTTTGAGCGCAATCGGGGCTTTCACCAGCGCAAAGCTATATTTTATGACCCGTTAGCTGTGGAAAGTGACGACTTTCAACAACTAACCCGCGAAAAATTAAACGAGTTAGCTGTTGAAAGCTGGAAAAGTAATTTTTGAAGCCAAGGACAATACAGTTCATTCCAAACAGATTTTGAAGGAGCTCCAGTGTATCAATGGGCTATCAGATCACGTGCAAAGGATTCAGCATCATAGGTTCGAGAGAATTTTGGTAACACATGCAAAACCATTTCCTCAAAAATAGACCATGAATGTTGGGAGATCCAACTGTCAAGACAGGTGTCCTGCTATTCTTCACCACATTGCAGATACCAGGAGATGAAGGATGCAGATGGCGAATTTTGGAGATTGAAGACAGTTCGAGTTCTAAGCTTAGTGATTAAGATTTTATTTTCAAGTTGTTTAGATAGAATTGAATTGTTTTTATTAAATACTGATCCATGTTTTTAGGATCTGTGAAACTGTTTGTAAGAGGCTATAAATGCCTATTTTTGATATGAAACAAGGGTTCAAACTGGGAGACATTTTCATGCTATTGTATAGACTCTTTTTGCTTAAATAAAGTGGAGCTTCCTTTCGTTTGCAATACCAGAATTGCTCATCTTTCATTCTTTGTACTTTAATTCCAGTTTATATTAGGTCATAAAGACTGTTACCTCTTTGTTGAACTCTTAGGCTTGAAATTAAAGGATCCCTTGCTGTCTTGTATTAGGCCCTACTTTCACTTGTATTGGCAAATCAAGAATAGTATTCTCCATTCTCTCTTTCAATTATTTGATCTAGTTATTGTTTACTGAAAGCACTGTAGCTTTAGATGTGTGATGAGTTGTTTCTTATACAAATCATTGAAGACCCCATTGTCCCAAATATTAAAAACCATTATTCTTAAGTTACCAAGCATCCTTAGCCTACAACCCTAAGGAGTTTCTTGGAGTGATAACAGATTGACTATTCTATTCTATGGTTGGGTGGAAATTGGTTGTTCCATTTGTTGTCCCAACACCTTGTTCAGATATGTACATCTACTTATTCCTTGTTGAATTGTTTTATTGGTTAATGGCTAGTAAAATGAGCCTTTGCAGTTTGATTTTATTTATTGAGTAAAATTAAGAAAGCTATTGTGTGTTAGTTGTTGTAGGAACATGGGATATACCCTTAATCTAAATAAAATAGAATTATTACTGTGCTATTTAGAACCTCTACCAGACATGTGAATATATACCTACAGGTATTCAGTTTAAGGAGCATTGGACTGTGAAAATTCTAAATGTAATTATGGAAGTGATTACAGGATATAAATATATATGTATATATACTTGATGTAGATTTAAATATGCATATCTAAATAAATACCTAAGGAACATTAGATTTTACAAGTACCAAAGTGAAA
>SNQJ01S0036574.1:10083-22035 GCA_010110895.2 Picea sitchensis
GCAGACAACAAAATTTATATAGGGCTGACGTCACACCCTTTGATCTTTTATTATCTTTGCAATGTTGTGACATTGGGCAGCTCCTTTGATAGACATTGAGTTAATAATTGCATCCATAAGCTTATTGAAGAAAACGTTTCACTCTTTGTCATCATTTTGACCTATTGATTTTAGCTGACGTCATACCTATTGCAGAAACAATATAGGTGACGCAACAACTTTATGTATATGAGCTGTTTGACATATTTATTGCATTAATGGTATCATACAAGGTTTTAATTGTGCACATTGAATGCTCATTGACTTTTATGCTTTGTTGAAGAAGTGATATTAATCCTCGTCTGTTTTAGCCATCATTGACTTCGTCAATAATAGCATTGATCATTTGCTCATATATGTATTGAAGGATAGTCATTGATTTTATGAAGTACTAACCCACTGCAAGCACATATTCTAGTCTTTTTGTCTTGTCTCGCAAACAGGTGCATCATCAATGGATATTTCTCATTGACTATCTCATTCGGGCAGCAATCTGTGAAAGGGGAATTCTTTGACTTGATCTTTTACCCTTAGCCTTTCATTGACCTAGATTGCTTAGGGACGTCTCCCTTGGACTAGCCCTCCTAAATAGAAAGAGCCCCCCATCGAGGTGACAGTGGGTGGGGAAGCTCCTGTTACGTCGGTTTCAAGCCCCGACTCAAGCTCTTTAGACCTTTCCTACAAACCGTGCGATAACAGGCCCCATAGCCCAAAGATTCACAAGCTCAAGCAAAGGCTTGGAAAATCAGAAATTTCTTCTTTCCTTTTCTCTTTTCTCTTGCATATTAGCTAGATTTGAATTTAAAGATATATTTTTTTTAGCATCTAGCATTGCATGTGCAAGTATTAGATCTAGTTTTATTTCTCTTTCAATCAAAAGAATAGATCTAATTTTCTTCTTGCAATTTTCTGAAATTTATTTCCTAATCTCAAGATAGAAAGTTGCTTAATAAATTGGTGTTAATAATTTGATCCATTCTATAAGGATCCAAAGCTCATAAAAAGAGAAAAAGAGAATTCATTTTCTCGAAGTGTAATAGGCATTAATAAAAGCAAGCCTTTAGTGCCCAGTTTCGTCATCCCCTTTAGGGGGATCGGTGGTGGTTGTGTGCTTCATTTTCCTTTTGAGTTTCTTGCTTTATTTGCTTTCAAATGACACAATTTAAGGAAATTAACCATTCAAGCAATTACTGTTTTCTTCAATTAAGCAAAGTAATTCTTATGCTAGTTTAGTTTTCATTTCTGCTTTTAGTAATTAGAAAACATCTCAAGTTTTCCGCATTTTCCTTTCAGTTTTAAAATAAACCTACCTCGTAGTTCTCGGTGTATGCTCTAAACCCTTGCGAGCCTAGCTTGATCCTGGGATTCATCAGAACCGGGGTTGTTAGTGTGGAATAGTTTAATTAGGGGAACCTTGATAGTAGCTATCTTGATGCGAGGGAAACTGCATGAAGGGAGTGTGTGAAGTCAGGCGAGAACTTTGAGATCTAGGTTCTCCCCGTGTTGGACACCCAACACCTTCATTGAACTTACTGGTGAAGCCTTGTGGTTTCGGTAAGTTCTCAACACATTTCCAAACAAAAGGATAGCCTCTAAAGAGGCCACACATTTTCGTTAATCTACCTTCAATAAATCTTAATAAAACACGCGTTCAATAACTGCCCACGATACCTTTAAGGCACTGGTTTCATGTTTACAACTTTTTATTTCATGAGCAGTATTTCATTCACAATATGATGATTGTCTAATAATTTCTACAACACTTGCAGATATTGTATCCTTTACTTTATCTGTATCATGCATGCATCTTCTATGGTTGGACATCTGTTCTATTATCAATGATTATCTTGTCTATCGAATGAATGTGTTGAATTCTTCACTGTAAATGTTGTATTCTACAATAAACTCCTAGAGTGGTTTCTTTTCTTAGATTAACTTAAAATCCATGGTATTTTTGTTAGGGACTAACCCCCTTGGCTTCGCTAGGAGTTGGCCTAGACGAAGGAGTCAAGGATCAGGTGACAATACCTTGACTCAAGACTTGCCCCCAAGGACACACTGAGTGGATTGAAGATTTCTTCCATGGTAGCCCAAGTGTGTATAAAGGCGACAACATTTTTGGCGCCGTTGCCAGGGATAAATCTTTCTACTCCTGGAACACGACCTGTTTTCCTTTTTGTTTTACTTGGTTTTGATGTTTGTTGTTTATCACAAATAGACTCATCATCTGGCGACTCCACTAATTTCCAATTTGACTAAGTATTCTACAAGAAGGAATTCAAAAGGCCTAGTCGACTTCATCCCCGAACCTGAACATGTTTATAGGAGGAGGTTAGCCAAAGCCACTTCTCATAGAATCCTTAGTCATTTAGGATCCGAGTCTGTTTCTGATATTCACTTACTTTTTGTTAATAATTGTATCTCAGAAATGGCTATATATGATCCTTGTGAATTTTCTAATATTAATGGATATCCTCATGCAATTCTTGAAAAAGCAATTGAAAAGTTACCTAGTTTTCAAGGAAACAATGTTGTTAGTGCTAAAATGCATGTTAAGTCTTTTATGAGATGCATAAATAAATAGTGTGCTGCACATGATCATGAAGATGTTAAAATGAAACTATTTGTTTATCCTTCGAGGATGATGCTTCAGATTGGTTTGAAGACTTCCCAAATGACAAGTTCAAAACCTTGAAAGATCTCTTAGATGCCTTCACTGAAAAATAGGGAGAGATTCGAGAAAAGGGATCATCGTCATCTGTTAGTTGCCCTCAACACAATTAAGAAAAATGAAAATGAAACTATGGAAGAGTTTAACAAGAAGTTCAATGAATTGGTTTTGAGTTTGCATACAAAGATCAAGCCTCCTGATAATGCTATCTTGATCTACTACATTGAGGCATGTAGTGGGGAAACGAGATATCAGTTAAGAGATAAGGAACCCACCAATCTCAAAATTGCTCAAGAAACAACTATAAATATTGATAAGAATATGCAAGCCTCAGGGAAATCAAATCTTCCAGGTTTTACAAGGGGTAGTTCTTCTAGGAGTCAGAGTCCAAAGAAAAAGAAGCAGCTCCGGATAATAAAGATCCTACTTATTATGATCCTTTAAAGGCCATAACATAAATGGTTAAAAGAATGGAGGCAATTCATGCTAGGCAACTTAGTGCTTCGCAAAATAGGTTGATAGCTATGGAGAGGTCCCAAAATAACAAATTCCAACCTAGGCCTAACAATGAAAGATGGAAAAAGAAAGGTCCTCCTTAAGACCAAATACCACCTAATCAGTTGGAATCAAATAATGTGGTAAATGAAGAAATACCACCCTTTTGTAGAGCATGTGAAGACTTTCATGAAGAGTCTACCTGCCCAGTCTTTTGTCAAATAAATGAACAAGGCCTACCTCCAACAAACAATTTTGTGGGACAATCAAGAAACTCTAATCACATAAACAATTTTGGCGAAGCTCAACCCTTATCAATGGATTATTGGATCCAAATGCAAGAAAGAAGTGAGCAAGCCAATGAAGTGGTTGAAGAGTCTGACAATGTTACAAAGATGTATGGAGTCTGGACACAAGCCCACAAATGAGCAGATTTTGGAAATGGCCAGACATAAAAGGAAGAGTCTACCAAAGGAAAGGGATGGATGGTACATACTACAAACAAGTCTCAAGCAAACTTTCCCAAGGTAACTAATCCTCCTCCAATTACTAATCTAACTGTTGATTTAGGTAATTGGATTTCAAATGCAAAAGTTTTTGTTCCAGTGTCAGATCTTTTGAAAATTCCTTCACAAAAGGAAAAACTCCTCAAAGCAATAAATGTTCCGAATGATAAAGTTGTTGTAAAAAATCAAGAAAAAGAGAAGGAACATCCTGAAGATCCTCCGGTTGTTTTGACTAGCAGAGATAGAACCAAAGAATAAAATCCTCCCTTCTTTGTGTCCTTAGAAATAAATGATCAATGATTGCATAATTGCATGTATGATTATGGTGCTTCATCCAATATTATTACTAAGGGGATCATGCAAAGATTAGGCCTTAAAATTACAAGACCCTATCAAAATGTGTGTGACATGGATTCCAGGGAAATTGAAACCCATGGGATTATCATAGATTTGCCAGTCAAGCTAACTTTCCGCCTAGAGTTTGCCTTCAAAATGGATGTGCTGGTAATTGATGTTCCATATGCTTGGGGTATGCTTCTTTCTAGAAAGTGGGGAGCCCACATGGGAGGTTGCCTAAATATGGATTTGACCTTTGCAACTATCCCTTACCCTCCTCCTTCAACTGAGAATTTTATTCTCTACAGAGAAACAGAAAGAAAATACCACATTGAAGATCCACAATGAGATGTAATCTCATTCGTTGATTAGACTTGGGCTAGATCTAATCTAGGCCCTTGATCTTCTAGGGTTTGGCCTAAGAGAGGCTAAAGGAGGCAAGAGGGTAAAGAGAGGAAGAAGAAAGGCACATTTCTTGAGGAGAAGAAGGGTGCAAGGGTTTGGAGAAGAAGAGGAGCAAAGTATGAGGGCACACCATGGAGGCTTGAGCTTGGGAGCATAAGTGTGGAGGTCTTGCTTGTGTAGAGGGCGCACTAGTAGAGGAGGCGCACCCATTGCTTGAGAGTGGTGCTTGAGTGAGAGGGCGCACTTCAAGCTTGAAGTAGGGGCGCATTTTGAGGAGAGACGCACTTCATTTGTGGAGGAGTGCACATGTTGAGGAATGCTCCATTTGTTTTGGTGAGGGTGCACTTGTGATAAGTGCAATCCAAGACAAAGGAGGGGGTGCTCACATCTTTCCAAGAGCCAAGTACTCTAGGAGGGCACAAGCACAAGCTAGCTGGCACATATTCCAAGAGGGGGGTGCAAGTCATCATTCAACAGGCACAAGTTTTGAGGGACTCCTTTACAAGCTTGAGAAGAAGCTTGGATTGTATCCGGTTCCTTGTCTATTTACTTGTTGTAGCATTTGCTTTGAGATCTCCAATATATATATATATGTCTATTGCTCTTACTGGTTTTCCCCATGGGGGTCTTTCCAAGGTCTTGTTGGCCAAACACACTTGTGTACATTTGTCATGGTTTGCTTAGTACTTTCAGCTGTGTTAGTTGTTAAAGACCCTAGAGGGTATTTGATGTTTTGAGCTATATGCATGTGCTAACTTTTATGGCAGCCTAAACTATATTTTAACCCATGCAAAGAGCGCCTCAAAAGGGCATCAAATCACAAGACTAAAGGCAGATTCAGAGGGGCAGAGTATCAGACCTGTTAGCAGCCTTCAAACAGCAGATAGGACAGATTTGATTGCTGCTAGAACTAGGACAGTAAACAGTCCTGTAGCAGCCTGCGAGAAGAAGTCTTGAGTTGGCTGTTTTGGACAGCAAGATAACCGTGCTATAACAGTGAGACAAAACAGCTTGAAACCCCTTGATTTTAGTACCCAACAGCAGGTCAAAGACAGACCTGTGTTGGAAGCCTTTTAGTACCTCAAAAATCTACATAGACATCTCTCTCAAATGCATAAGGAACCAAGCGAACTCTAACTCTGAAACAAAACACCCATGTACCGATCATGTACCTGTCTCTGATGGGAACCAACCTTTGACTCATACAAGTGCTAAACTCTGGGAAACTCTCTGAATGCCAGCCTAAACAATGCATGCTGGCTCTTAACCCTCAAGATTTCCAAAGGCAAAAATCTAGGGGTTAACACAGGGTCAACATGGAGCAGTCAGTGACTTAATTCAAAATCGTAGAATTGCCAAATTGCTAATTTAAGTGTATAGGATATCAGAACCCATGTGTGATGTGAATACATAGGTAGCCACGTGGAACATTAGTATCATTCTCCACTTACAGAGACTGTCTAAGAGACAAGTTGAGTTGTATGTGAATTTTCTCGGAGGTGAGATTCATGTAATGTAAACATGTACTTGATATAGATCTTATCTGATGGCATCATTAATATTTCCGCTGCAGAGATTGAGATTTAGCCATAAAGGGAGAATATGAAATGGGGCAGGTGATCAATGGAGATGCCTACTGTTTGTAGAAAAGAAGAGGCATCATACCAAAGATTGAGCATTTCTGATTAGAGGGCAATATCTCTGAAGGAACCTAATGCTGAGTAAGGGTATTGATCCTTCCCAGATATGGTATCAGCCATGCATCTAAGGCTTTCATACATTAACATTCTTCTCTGTTGGTCTTTTGCAAGCATTTTTCTCTACATCAGGAAATAACTTGGTTATTTTATTTACTTATTTGTAATGTTTAACTTATGAGCACAATTTATAGATCAGATCATCATGTCATAAATTTTGTTACAGATTTGATTGGTTTCAAATTTTTCACAGAAACATTAATTGTAGGTTTTAACCCCAGAAAATTATTGTTTTATGGGTCAGAGGCTTGGAGTTTTGTAATGAAATAGTGGACCAAGAATTAAAATCTTATATGATTTGGTAAGATATGAAATTCACGTGTTTAACTCTAAATTTGTAATGAGTCTTGAATTTAGTCATTTAATGTTTGATATATGATGACTAACAGCCTTGTTTTATGAACTTAAGGGAGTTCTTAATGTATGTGTTCTATATCACAAATTTTTCCCTGCAATTTCTTTCCTTGTTTTGCTCCATGTACCTCAGATATATCTAGTAACTTGTGACTGTGGTTGGACTGTATATAGAACCTTGTCATTGTTACCGTTAGTCTAATCCCGATACAATTAGTGGCAGGTAGGAAGTACATATTGGCTGAAAATGGGCTGAATTTAGATTATGCAAGAAATTTAAGTCAATAAATGGGAGAGATGTTTAATATTATATGTGTATTTACTATGGAATTGAGAATGAGACTAAATCGTTTCATAGTCCAAGTGTTTGAATTCTAGGTGAAAGAAATGGTAAAGTAGTAAATTATTTAATTTTGGTCAATTACGGTGGTACATTATGGAAGACAAATGCTTCATGAATTTTGAGTCTGAGAGAAGTTTCAGTTAGTTGACTTTATATAGTTCTGCAAGTTTTGCAATATAATATACCTGAATTATTTGCTAATATATTCAGTAAATAACATAAACTTTTCAGGTCATCATCCTGATCTTCATCTTGTCAGGTGGAATAATGTCAGCTTAGATATCTGGACACATTCAATAGGTAAGGATTCTGTTTCTTAAGATGCTGCTTCCGATCAATCTCTACATTTAAATTTGTACTGTTAAAGATCGGGTTGAATAAAGGGTTCTAACCAAACTCTAATTTTAAATTTGTACTGTTAAATATATGGTTGAATAAAGGTTACAAGTTATCCTGAGGGGGAAATTGAGGCACGAAAGAAGATGTAATTACAATTGTTTTTTGTATGATTTTTTTATCCCCAAGATATCTTTTCTATCCACTGTGTTATACTCTAAGAGACAGATAGCTTGCCTTGATACATTTGCACTTCTCATCGAGAGCCAAACTTGGAAGTGTTTTAACAAAGTGTGATTGCTTTGAATGATAACATGAAAAGAGGATCAAGTCTCGTGAACTCCATTGGCGATTGTGTACCCATGGTAAGGCTCATGGAGACTCGAGAGTGACCAACTCCCTGTGTTTTCCGTATTTCTCTGTGTACACAATTCCCTGCTTGGAAGTACATAATTACATATACATTATATACAGTCAAATTTCATATGATTCTTTCTTTCGTTGTTGTACGTGCTTACCCTAGCCTTAACCATTTTCTATAAAGTGGCATGGGGGTGAGTTTAGGGCTATTGGGGGACAAACGACATCATTTTGACATATACCCTTGATTCTATATAGATGAAGATCTTAATTAGGGATGGTCTTTGTAGTTTTGTGCTCATTATGTAATAAATGTCTTCTAAATTCACAATGTAGTTCGGGTTAAAGCTGATTGTTTATCTGTGGCACATCTACCTCGAAACCCTTTTATGAATGTGGTGCTAGTTGACGACTATTAGTATTAGTTGAAGTGATTGAGTTCAAGGCATTTGGGTTAAGGGGTGAATTTTTATGTCTCTAATAGACATGACAATTGCTTGTAAGAAATTGAGAGGCAATATTAATTTCTTTTCAGATCAAGATAAGCGCGTGCATTGCTTATAAGTTTTTGAAGGGATCTGGGATCTTCCTTATATGTGGTTAGATGTTGGTTGGATGCAATGTTGTTAATTGTGTATAGGACCCTAAGTGTCCTTGGGGTCAACAATAGGTGCTACCTATTCTGTCCTAGCCCCTAGTCATGTACTTGAGCCTTGCATATTCATTTTTATTATAGCCTTGGTGCCTAGAAGGTAATGTGTTAGTGCTATAGTGGCTAATCTTGTCTTGGTGACGTGACTCTTTAGAGGGTGCCTTGTTGTTCCATTGCGTTATGATTGTAAACCCTTAGTGGTCGGCCCATGGTCACATAAATTGTTAGTGGGGGATCCTAGTAGCCACCCACACCTAAGGTAGGGGCTACATCTAATATACCCCTAACACTAATATATAATAGGTATCTAAACATCATTTGTAATGATACAAGATAGATCATTTGATCATTGTATTATATACATTGCTATCCATAGCATATTTGGGTGCAAACTACCTGCTTATAAGTTATATCTACAAAGTTCTTGTGTATTAGGTAATCTTGATGTATTAGGTTTTATCGTAATGATGTTCTTCCCCTAAATCTCACATGGTATCTGTTATCCCCATTTTGTGGATAACTAGGGAGATTATGTCTTGAGGCCCTCAGGTTGCAGATATGGAGTGCCGAGAGACTACATGACCAGAAGTACCCTTTTGCACAGTTGGAGACCCCTCTCACCACCACAGATGGTCATAGATTTCCAGATGGCATCCACCACATCAGCTGGCTTCCAGAAGGCAGTGGGCCTTGCTCCATGAGGTACAAGTCAGTATTATGGTGAGCATCATTTCAATATTTAAGCCATTTGAGTATGTTGTATTTTAGATTGCTCTAGATTTCATGATATATGCTTGGACATTATGCCTTTTTCCCTGCTTCACCTTGGTGGTTGACATTGTGCCCTAGAAAGTGGTCTTCCTTGCGGATGGGTTTTGCTACTAAGGACTCCCTTAAAGAGCCATCGTACCGTTCCCGACCATACTTACCACTTTCCATCATTGTTCCCCTCCATTTCCTTATCTCTTGGGATTTTAGGGTGTATTGACCCAAGAAGGGGTTGTCCCTCATTCTATGGGAAGAAGGGGCTAAAGGCCCAGAGGGATTGATGTTGGGTAAAAGATAAAAGCCTTGTGTGAACCTTCTAGATGCTTCGCCCAGGTATCACCCAAGAAAGCAGTGAAACGCTTATCTTTGAGTAAAGGGGAGCCACAATATAATAAAGAATGCTTAAAAGGTTAGTTGAAGGATGGGAGGTCTCATCATGAGCCAACCTATCATGTCCATGCATATCTAGTGGTATGACATTGCCATCATCTGGTCACCGAACTGGGGTAATGGTTCTCAGTTGCATGGATGCGAGAAAGGGGGTTTCATCACGAGCCACCCTTCTCATTTCTACTAGGTATTTGTGGGTGACATTGCCATTATCTGGTCACCACGCCAGGGCAATGACTTTCAACCTTTCCTTAAAATTATGAAAGAATGAAAAATAATGGGCTTGGAAAAAGTGCATCGTGGACGAAGGTACCACACACCCTCTACAAAGGCACCCATGAATGAGACACTATGACCCCTTATATGTCATGAGCCCTATGCCCATTGAGTCTTGACCCCAACCACTTCATCCACTTTACATGGCTTAGAGAGGGATCTCTTGGAAACTCTCCTGACCTAGGGAAAGATCTACCCAATAGGACACCTCGTCAGCCCTCCCATATTCAAGCTTGACAAGTCGCATAGTGTCTTTGAACAATTAATTGTTTGATATAGTGATCTTTGATGCATATGCTTAGGTGGCTCATTTATTGATTGGATTCACCTATCATGATGTTATAACTTGAGATCCTTGGAGGGCGTGTTCATTTGTCTTTTAGTTGGTGGACAGTTTTGGGAGAACAAGCCTAGCTTGGGCTTCCATGGGGCTACAAGCCCATAGGTTGGATGCCAAGGGTCCACATGCCGGATCACAAAGATGAAGTATTGAAGACCTAGAAGATGATGTGGAAGACTTATCCCAGCCCTCACATGCCAAATAATTTGCCTAGGAGGGGCAAAACATCTTCTTTTTGAGCTTGACGTCATATTTGGGGGCTAGGGTTTGGTGGTGGTGTTACCATTCACACATGGACGTTTTGAGGAAGATGAGGCCTTGGCCATGAGGAGATTGCATAGATGCTTGACATGTGGCCTTTGGAGGCCTACCATAGCTTCTCCAACATCAATGACTTGTCCCAAGTGAAAAAACGTCCCCTAAAGGGGTGACGTCCATGTAAAATTAGGGTTTTATTTGTGCAAAAGTGGAATTTTAAATGAATTGTTTAATATTACTTTGTTAAAGGGGGCAAGATTAGGGTTGTTGACCCTTAGTCTTGTGGTTTACCCCTTAATATGTGGACAAGCCACCTTGGTGACATTTTGTATAAATAAGAGATCATAAGATCTCATTTGGACATAACTCTCCCTCTTGTGAGAAGACTTGATCTTAAATTTTCGCTACACTTGGCATATTTGTCTCTTGTGTTCTTGTTTATGGCTATCTTTGGTGAATGGTTGATGGAGGAGTGAGGCACTAGCCTTGGATGAATGGTTTCTAGCTTTTATGGTGGATTATCTTAGCATCTTCTTGATTTGGTATGATTTTTACTCTTATGCTATCATTTGTTTCAATTCAAGGATTGTTGTGCTAGGAGCTAAGTGGGAAGTCAGAGCATTTACACCCCCACTCCAGTCTCCATCATTTATTGCTTGAAGTTCATTGATGTTGCAAGGGTTTGTTTGATGAAGTAAGAGGATGTACACCCCTCATTCTCAAATCCTAACTAGAGATACTTGCCTTGGGAAGTAAGAGGATTTACACCCCCAAGGAAGTAGCATCTCTAGTTCATTTACTTGTCTCCATTAACCCAATATTTAAGGCACTAGTCATTTTTTAAATTGCATTGGAGATATAAAATCGTTGCCTTGGGAAGAGTGATTCTATCTAGTTTCAAGTTTATCTTTTTGGAGAAGTGTTCCATGAGCTTTGAGCTCTCTTGCCTCATTGAGGCATACCTTTTCTACCACTACTTTGATAGCTGTTACAAACTTTAACCTACAACCTGTTATTGCACAATCTATACTTGCCCAAAGCCCAAGGCAAGTGGATGCAAGATTGGCGTTGTTGCCATCCTTATACACACTTGCTAACGTGAGCTAAGTCCTGCTCACTTAGTGTGTCCTTGGAGGCACAATGCCTAGGTTCTCAGTCCACACTGTCACCTTGACTGGAACCTCTTCCTTCTAGGCTTACTCCTAGGGAAGCCAAGGGGGGTTGTCCCTAGTTACTAGATTGATTTTAGTGTTAAGGTTCTAGGAGTTAGTTTTAATTTGTTAAAGGCTAAAGAGGAAATATAGCCTAAGATGCTAAGGTAGCAAATGCAAAGTGCAAGTCTATTCTATATGTGAATCAACCCTTTCCCTAAGTCAACTAAGACTAATGCCTAAGGTTGGGCAATAGGGTCAACTAAGTTTGAGGGTGGTTTATTGCAAAAGTATTACAATAAAAGGTTCAAAAACTACCCCAAACCAAAGATTACAATATACAAAAGAATTACAAGTGTTATAATGTTTACACAATTTACAAAGATACAACAAGATACAAAAGATGTAAGTGAGATCAATTCATTAGCCAAGCATGCCCCAATAGCACTTACTCTATTGGACCGCCTTCATTGGCAACCAAAAAAGCACTCAAGAATCAAAGAAAGTGATGCTTC